>CM019718.1:44887937-45005437 GCA_009760885.1 Achatina immaculata
TGAGGATGCAGGACTTGCGCAAAAGGAGCTAACGGATCGTTTGCCAGTGAACTCACCGGACAGAACATCCAAGGGCTGGAAGCACTGTGATCTGACAGATTGTGGGAGCAGTTCCCTGGATCGAGACTTGACAGTTGGAGAACAGACCACAGGTATCATATGTGTTTGTGCTGTGCCTTCTGCTTCTCTTACTGCAGGTGAAGAGTGTGGGCTGTCGACAGCATGGACCCATGAAAGTGCAGAAATGTAGCCCAGTGAGGTGGTCAGAGGAGTTTCCAGGCCAGTCATTTTCATTTGAGAAAGCGTGAGGCCAAATGTGTTGCGTGATGGCATTGACAGTGGCTTGCCGATGAGAAGGGTCTGTGAGAGCACGTTTCCCAGAAAGAGCCAGGAGTGCAAGTTTGTGAGACGCAAGTGTGTGAGACTTTGTGTTGTAATCGCTGTAATTGCAGAAGAGGAAACCGTGGGTCACGACGTGCTTCTGAATTACGAGGGACAAGGACTGGAAAGCGCCAAAGCTGTGAGTGTATAAAATTGTTATATTTTACTGAGCTTCGGATAATGTTTTGCCTTTACAACATGAGTAAAAGTGATAAATTTTGTCAGAAATGAAAAAGCAGTAATGAATTTTGAGCTAGTAAAAAAAGGAGAAAAATCTTTGACAAAAGAGTGATGAATGTTAGCTTAGGCGCGTATGTGTCGTGTCCAAGTTTGTCTGATTGCAGAAAAAGGAATGTGATAGCATCACCGCAACTGATGACTGACTGAAATAGAACTGAAAATCAAGTGGGACAGAGGAGTGATATGTTGGCTTTCTACATCGCGTGAAGAAGGTTAGTGGCTCCTGTCCATAAGAAGAGACGGCGCGGAGAAGAAATCTGCTTTCCCAGCCTGGTGTGCAAGATGGAGAGTGCGCAGAAATTACCATGAAACGACGACGCAGTGGTTTCCAGAGCGGTAGGCAGCCATGTTGTGGTGACTAATTGCAGATGAGGATGCAGGACTTGCGCAAAAGGAGCTAACGGATCGTTTGCCAGTGAACTCACCGGTCAGAACACCCAAGGGCTGGAAGCACTGTGATCTGACAGATTGTGGGAGCAGTTCCCTTGATCCAGACTTGACAGGTGAACAGACCACAGGTATCATATGTGTTTGTGCTGTGCCTTCTGCTTCTCTTACTGCAGGTGAAGAGTGTGGGCTGTCGACAGCATGGACCCATGAAAGTGCAGAAATGTAGCCCAGTGAGGTGGTCAGAGGAGTTTCCAGGCCAGTCATTTTCATTTGAGAAAGCGTGAGGCCAAATGTGTTGCGTGATGGCATTGACAGTGGCTTGCCGATGAGAAATGTCTGTGAGAGCACGTTTCCCAGAAAGAGCCAGGAGTGCAAGTTTGTGAGACGCAAGTGTGTGAGACTCTGTGTTGTAATCGCTGTAATTGCAGAAGAGGAAACCGTGGGTCAGGACGTGCTTCTGAATTACGAGGGACAAGGACTGGAAAGCGCCAAAGCTGTGAGTGTATAAAATTGTTATATTTTACTGAGCTTCGGATAATGTTTTGCCTTTACAACATGAGTAAAAGTGATAAATTTTGTCAGAAATGAAAAAGCAGTAATGAGTTTTGAGCTAGTAAAAAAAGGAGAAAATTCTTTGACAAAAGAGTGATGAATGTTAGCTTAGGCGCGTATGTGTCGTGGTCCAAGTTTGTCTGATTGCAGAAAAAGGAATGTGATAGCATCACCGCAACTGATGACTGACTGAAATAGAACTGAAAATCAAGTGGGACAGAGGAGTGATATGTTGGCTTTCTACATCGCGTGAAGAAGGTTAGTGGCTCCTGTCCATAAGAAGAGACGGCGCGGAGAAGAAATCTGCTTTCCCAGCCTGGTGTGCAAGATGGAGAGTGCGCAGAAATTACCATGAAACGACGACGCAGTGGTTTCCAGAGCGGTAGGCAGCCATGTTGTGGTGACTAATTGCAGATGAGGATGCAGGACTTGCGCAAAAGGAGCTAACGGATCGTTTGCCAGTGAACTCACCGGTCAGAACACCCAAGGGCTGGAAGCACTGTGATCTGACAGATTGTGGGAGCAGTTCCCTGGATCCAGACTTGACAGATGGAGAACAGACCACAGGTATCATATGTGTTTGTGCTGTGCCTTCTGCTTCTCTTACTGCAGGTGAAGAGTGTGGGCTGTCGACAGCATGGACCCATGAAAGTGCAGAAATGTAGCCCAGTGAGGTGGTCAGAGGAGTTTCCAGGCCAGTCATTTTCATTTGAGAAAGCGTGAGGCCAAATGTGTTGCGTGATGGCATTGACAGTGGCTTGCCGATGAGAAATGTCTGTGAGAGCACGTTTCCCAGAAAGAGCCAGGAGTGCAAGTTTGTGAGACGCAAGTGTGTGAGACTCTGTGTTGTAATCGCTGTAATTGCAGAAGAGGAAACCGTGGGTCAGGACGTGCTTCTGAATTACGAGGGACAAGGACTGGAAAGCGCCAAAGCTGTGAGTGTATAAAATTGTTATATTTTACTGAGCTTCGGATAATGTTTTGCCTTTACAACATGAGTAAAAGTGATAAATTTTGTCAGAAATGAAAAAGCAGTAATGAATTTTGAGCTAGTAAAAAAAGGAGAAAATTCTTTGACAAAAGAGTGATGAATGTTAGCTTAGGCGCGTATGTGTCGTGGTCCAAGTTTGTCTGATTGCAGAAAAAGGAATGTGATAACATCACCGCAACTGATGACTGACTGAAATAGAACTGAAAATCAAGTGGGACAGAGGAGTGATATGTTGGCTTTCTACATCGCGTGAAGAAGGTTAGTGGCTCCTGTCCATAAGAAGAGACGGCGCGGAGAAGAAATCTGCTTTCCCAGCCTGGTGTGCAAGATGGAGAGTGCGCAGAAATTACCATGAAACGACGACGCAGTGGTTTCCAGAGCGGTAGGCAGCCATGTTGTGGTGACTAATTGCAGATGAGGATGCAGGACTTGCGCAAAAGGAGCTAACGGATCGTTTGCCAGTGAACTCACCGGTCAGAACACCCAAGGGCTGGAAGCACTGTGATCTGACAGATTGTGGGAGCAGTTCCCTGGATCCAGACTTGACAGATGGAGAACAGACCACAGGTATCATATGTGTTTGTGCTGTGCCTTCTGCTTCTCTTACTGCAGGTGAAGAGTGTGGGCTGTCGACAGCATGGACCCATGAAAGTGCAGAAATGTAGCCCAGTGAGGTGGTCAGAGGAGTTTCCAGGCCAGTCATTTTCATTTGAGAAAGCGTGAGGCCAAATGTGTTGCGTGATGGCATTGACAGTGGCTTGCCGATGAGAAGGGTCTGTGAGAGCACGTTTCCCAGAAAGAGCCAGGAGTGCAAGTTTGTGAGACGCAAGTGTGTGAGACTCTGTGTTGTAATCGCTGTAATTGCAGAAGAGGAAACCGTGGGTCAGGACGTGCTTCTGAATTACGAGGGACAAGGACTGGAAAGCGCCAAAGCTGTGAGTGTATAAAATTGTTATATTTTACTGAGCTTCGGATAATGTTTTGCCTTTACAACATGAGTAAAAGTGATAAATTTTGTCAGAAATGAAAAAGCAGTAATGAATTTTGAGCTAGTAAAAAAAGGAGAAAAATCTTTGACAAAAGAGTGATGAATGTTAGCTTAGGCGCGTATGTGTCGTGGTCCAAGTTTGTCTGATTGCAGAAAAAGGAATGTGATAGCATCACCGCAACTGATGACTGACTGAAATAGAACTGAAAATCAAGTGGGACAGAGGAGTGATATGTTGGCTTTCTACATCGCGTGAAGAAGGTTAGTGGCTCCTGTCCATAAGAAGAGACGGCGCGGAGAAGAAATCTGCTTTCCCAGCCTGGTGTGCAAGATGGAGAGTGCGCAGAAATTACCATGAAACGACGACGCAGTGGTTTCCAGAGCGGTAGGCAGCCATGTTGTGGTGACTAATTGCAGATGAGGATGCAGGACTTGCGCAAAAGGAGCTAACGGATCGTTTGCCAGTGAACTCACCGGTCAGAACACCCAAGGGCTGGAAGCACTGTGATCTGACAGATTGTGGGAGCAGTTCCCTGGATCCAGACTTGACAGGTGGAGAACAGACCACAGGTATCATATGTGTTTGTGCTGTGCCTTCTGCTTCTCTTACTGCAGGTGAAGAGTGTGGGCTGTCGACAGCATGGACCCATGAAAGTGCAGAAATGTAGCCCAGTGAGGTGGTCAGAGGAGTTTCCAGGCCAGTCATTTTCATTTGAGAAAGCGTGAGGCCAAATGTGTTGCGTGATGGCATAAACAATAGCTGAAGAATGAGAATCTCATAAACAATAGTTGAAGAATGAGAATCTGTTTTTCCTCCCATCTAATTTGGCAATCAACGACTCGTAGCTGGCATGCTAGAGTCAGGACTGGCAAACCGCAGCTGATAAAACACCTGTCCCATCTCTCCTTTGGCCACCCCCATTAACAGACCTAGCCTGGCTAATAGGGCAGGGATTGCCGTAGTCCTCATGGCAGATAAGTCTGCTAAAGAAGTATGGCACACTCTGCTTTTCAGCTGGACTGAAGAACTGAAAAAAAAAATAGCTGTCATAACCTGCTTCCAAGCTGACAAGATGCTGTTCCTCAACACCTTCACATTATTAGCTGCAAGGAACATCAGCTCAGTCCCAGGGTAATAGAAGACTTTTAATTTGTTTTTAATTTTTTCTTAATAGCAGTTTTAGATAAATCTGATTAATTACATAGCAAAGATAGTTATTACATAATTAAAGAAAAATGATACATTATGAATAATATAATTTAGTTTTAATGTAAAAATGTAAATTATATTTTGGTTTATATCCGTAT
The DNA here is from genome assembly GCA_009760885.1 of Achatina immaculata. Classification (NCBI taxonomy): domain Eukaryota; kingdom Metazoa; phylum Mollusca; class Gastropoda; order Stylommatophora; family Achatinidae; genus Lissachatina; species Lissachatina immaculata. Next base: position 44,892,788 of record CM019718.1, read on the forward strand.
AAGAGAATTCTGATACTAGGGAATAATTAATACTGGACTGTGGGATATGTTTTTAAACAAAATAAAATTGAAGGCAACAGCTTGGTCCTTTAAAAAGAAAGTTTAATATTAAGGTATCAAATGGTTTGAGTGCCAGAGAAGCCAAGGGTGGGAAAAGTTTTAGAGAGACTTCTAAACTCTGATAATCTGAGACTGGAAGTTGGGACGTTAATACCAGTGGCATAAGGGAAGGTTTGTTTTTAACAATGACTGATATGTCTTGTTAAAAGGTTACTGATTGTTTTGACATGCTTGCTCAGTTTAGGAAGAATCGACTGTCACTCCAGAAAAACCTAAAGATGTAAATATACATCACATGAAAAGTGAGATGTGTGTGACTGGAAAAAATAACATTTTTGCTGGACTTCGGAGTGCATTAATAGTTTCAATTATGAACTATTTAGTACTGTTTTGTCCTGCCAAATACATATATTGTTTTACTCATTTTACAGGGAACAAGTGGCATCCATTCTCAAGTGAAATCTGTAGCACTATATTTTTCTTATTTTGAATTACTTTGCAGCAATAAATATTGTATTGCGCTTCATTTTATGTGTCCATTTGCTTTAATTTCATGTTGTGATGCGCACATTAAGGCAGTCTATGTATCTTTTTAATGTGTTGTGAATGTTTTTTTTTTCTTTCCAACTGTGGGTAAAAGAACCTTTCTGTTTTTAGGTGTTTCAGTGTTCCATCATAGTGTAACATGCAAAAATCAAGGGTAAGGTCTCAGATGATCTGCAGCCCCAAAGACACTGAAAAAGTCATGATAGCTTAAAGTTGTCTCTCTTGTTTTTCTGACTGGAGGTCTTTTGCCATCTTCTACAGATTAATGAGGCTGGACTTGAGAGATAACCGATTGGTTCTAAACTGCTGAACAGCAGAAGAGTTTTAATGAATTTTATATAGCAACAATTAATTTTATGAATGAATTTTATATAGCAAGAGTTAAGTTTATGCTCATGGCTATCCAGAATTTGAAATATTTCCACTCATCTCAAGTTTGAAATTTTACACACACTTCTGCTCTTTCTGTGACCAAGTTCCCTGTCCTCAAGGCAGACATACTGCAGGAAGACATTTGCTGTCATTTTTTTTCCACACAGGACTTTGATTACTATATATTTACCAAGTTCCTTTCATCCAGTGACTCTTGTCATTTGCATGAATCCAGTATTATTGACTTTTGGGATACTTTGTGTGTCCCTCATAGCCATTTTTTTGGTCTTTTTTTCTAGCCTAGAAGAGAACAGCCTAGTGCAATCAAGGAAATACTGGAGATATTCATAGATGGTATGAATTACATGTCATTCCTTGCTTTCTCATTAAGTTTGCTGGGTTAACTTTTTGTATACTGGACTGGCCAAATTATCTGGTGACAGTGCCATGAAAACATTCTGATTTTGGAATGTGCTTTATCAAAATTAAAACCCAGAAACCTATATTTCCTTTTTATTTTGTCCTTTTGATGGAGACTTCATGCCCAGGATTCGTTGGTTCCACATCAGTTTTGCCTTCATCTGTGCCAATAGTATTACATTACATCTATTATCTATGTTCGTGTCAGGCAGAGGTTACCAGCTCCACTTAAGTTTGCTTGAAGGAGTGCAGCACCAATGGCTAAAAAATCTTATAGGGTGGTTACAGTCTCACAGCACAGTGGGGAACAGCTGAGGTTTACGTACAACGAACCAAATTATCAGAACTGGCAAGACTAGCCTCAAAAATTAACAAGCACTTTGGACATTAGAGAAAGATAATCTCACATATAAAGTGCCTGTCAATTTTCGAGCATAATCCTACCTGTTCAGTTCCCTTATTTAACTGTTCTGTAGACGGGGTACTTTCTGCTTGTCACCAGACCCACGACTGTGAAAGTTATAGATGATTGCCAAAGAAAAAGTCACTCTCTGGTAGATTCTGTACCCCTGCATCTCTAGAGCTCCACATCTACTAGATCTCATATCAGTTCGGGTTTGTCTACATGGAGGATGTATAAAAATGGGCCTTGCATGTGATCCCATAACAAAGCAGTGCTTGGTTTTCGCTTTAGACCAGGCGGTTTCCTCTGTATTTTTGCAAAAGGTAGTTCCTACTAGAGGCAGGTTTCCTCATTCTGAACAGTGAAGTCCTAGCCCCACATGCTTGTGACTGGCATCACTGCATAGCACAGGGACAAAGCGCAGGTGAATAAACAGATAAATAAAAGAAAAAAATAAATAAAAATGGGTAGATACTCGAAACATAAAAAAAACATGTTTCTGTACTGAAACAGAAGCACTTAGAAGCCTACAGTCTTCTCACTGACACTTTATTCATATAATGTATGAAATACAAGATAATAAAAGACTTTAAAAATCCTGTATATTATAGGATGCTCTCATTATATAAGCTGAAAAACTGGTCCACGAAGGATGATTACACCATATACTGCTTCAACTTTCACCTGTGGAGTTGACATTCACCTGTGGAGATATGTAGCAGCAGAGTTTGCATGTGTCTTTATGTTTGTGAATAGGGGAATCTGGAAAGGAGGTTGCAAGAGACAAAAGGTGTGAAGACAAAACTCATGTAATTTATAATAATTAGAAATACAGTACTGAATTTCTACAGAAAGGGAGGTGTGGTCTGTAAAGGGTTTAAATGGTTATAGATGGGAAATATTTGTTTGAGGGTGCAGAGAGACAAGATTGATTTGTATATGGGAACAGAAATAAGACAGAGCTCACAGGAAAGGAGAGTGTAAAGAAAAACACAATGAAAAACTGGTGAATAAAATATGCTGATAAGGAAACACAGATCTTGGACTGCACTAGGAGAGCATTACTGACAATATCTAAAATAAAATAGCTATTTTTATATCTCCTGTGCAGTAATCAATAATTCTGTGATGTTTTCATTAAAAATACAAACTTAAGTAACAGGATGTAAGCAAAATCTTATTCAGTATTTGATTCTTCTACCAATCACCCTCCATTATGTGTAACTCTGACAGTTATTTAGCTGTCCAGCCTTTTAAAATCACTCTTTTTCCTCTGCTACATGCAACATTAAATGATTGAGAGAGAGAGACAGATAGAGAGAGAGAGTAATCTATCGAATGGAACCATATACAAAAATATACTGCATTAGTTTCTGCAAGCAAAACAAATTTCTCCAATATGGCACTTGGATTTCAGTCTATTCTGCTTGCCACAGTCACAAGACTTCTTGTGAGCCATTACCTGTTAGCTTTCAATATATGGGTAATAATCTTGTGATAATGAAAATATTAACTATGCATGATCTCATGCAGTACTTGTTGTGAAATTTTGCTGCTTGTAACTGCTGTATTTCATTTTTTTTCATAAAAAGTATTAAGTTTGCATACCTGTGCTGTTCCATCCCATCAATAAATTTCTGCAGCTCTTCTGTTTTTTTTTTGTCTCTATTAATGTGTTGCCCTTATGTGCAAGTTTCTTATCTGTTAATGCATCCCTTGGGGTGCCTGAAGATGCTGTATTCCACCCCCCCCCCCTCTTCTTTTTCAAATAAGAAGGAAAGACCTCCTCTTTCAGGAGTTCCTCATGTAACATAGCAGAAGAGATTCCTTACTCTTTGTTGTCATTCAAGTGCCATGCCACGTGGTGTAGGCGATCATTTCTCTCCACAATTCCCTTAGTCTTTAGACTTGATTATGAGATTCACCGGTGACTTTCTTCCTAGCCACACTGACAGCCCATCCAGTAACTTCTCTCTCTGTCTTCCTCTGTCTCTTCTTCCCTTAATTTTTCCAGTTGCACAGTATGTTCCAATTTTCCTCTTCGCAGGAAATGTCATATAAATCTCGCTTGTCTGCCTTTGATCTTTGGTATAATTTGCTTTTTAACTCCAACCTCTCTTAAACCTTCTTCATTGGTTTTCTTGGCTGTCCATGGAACCTTCAACATCCTTCTTATATATCACACCTCCATGGCCTCCATTTCTCGCTGTATTCTCTTATTCATAGACCATGCTTCACACCCATAAAACAAAATTGGCTTGATGTAACATTTAAGTACTCGGAATCTTGTTTCCATTGATACGGATCTGTTGCACAAGATGTGTCTCATTGTCTGGAATGCTGACTTGGCCTGAGCACGTCTGCTTTTTATTTTGTTGTGACATTTCCCATCAGTTGTTATAATCATTCCTAAGTACTTGAATCTATCAACTTGTTTCAGATTTGTGCCATCAATGGTAATGCTACATTTTGGTGGTATTCTTTTCTTTGAGATGACCATCACTTCAGTCTTCTTTTTGTCCAAGCTAAGACCTTTATTTTTACTTTCACGATCCATGATGTCCACAAGAGCCTGTAGCTCCCATTCACTTTTAGCAATCAGGACTGTGTCATCTGCATATCTTAAGTTGTTAAGGTTGTACCTGCCAACTGATATTCCTGGCAAGTTCTCTATATTTCTCATTATGTCTTCGCTGTACAAGGAAAAGAGGTCAGGAGATAGAACACATCCTTGTCTCACTCCCAATTTTATGTCTTGGAATGCTCTTATTTGGTTCTCAACCCTCACTGCTGTTGATTGCTGCCAATATATGTTTTTGATAAGTTTCAGATCTTTCCCACCTATGTTGATGTCTTCCAGCATTCTTATAATTTCTGTGTGTTGTTATTACTGGTCTATTACTGCCACACTCAGTATTCCAAAATACACGACTTACAAGGCTTCTCATGCAATTTTTTTTCTTGTGTCCTCTTTCCTCTCGCCATCTTTTTTTTTCTGTATTAAAATTTAACTGGGGGTTCGCCCTGTTACTATATTTTTTAAAAATTACGTCTTTTAATCATGACCCACTAGAAATTCCACAACCTTTCTTCTGCCCGTTGAGAAACCCTGAACTAAAAAAGGGTCTGAGAAATACCAATACTTTAATTGTGTTAAAAAAATAAGAGAATGCTCTATTTACCGTGCGCTCACAAGAGGGAACCGTCAAACGAGGTTTGCAGGCTGCCAGACTTTTGGTCCTTTGCATTTTGCACCACAAGTATGCTTGAAATTGAAGTCGTTTGGCAGGCTAAACTGTAAAAATTGCAGAAAGGTGCAAGAATCACCAGTCCGTTCACTGTGTGAGGCAGCAAGATAAAGTAAGTTACATTATAAGCATCCGAATGATGAAAAGGCATCTACAGCAACCATAGCAAACCTTAATCAAGCCATGGTGCACTGAACAAGGCAGAAAAAAAATCTGCCAAGGCATTCCATCAGTTTTAAAAGATACATTTTATTGTTAAACCCTAGAAGAACATCTTCTTTTCGATCTTCTTCCAAGCACTTGTGGACCTTTCGCAGCACACAGGTCGGTAGTCACTGTTCCACAGTGTCAAAGAGCGACTCAAAACATTGGATACATGGGATAAATTTCGTTAGTATGGAAAAGAGCTTAAGTGAACTCATGCTACAGGATCTGGGAGTCAGCAAAAATACCTTTACTTATCTTTGTTGTAGTAATGTAGTGAAGGTTATTTCCAGAAACCATTTTAAGGCTTCATTGCTTCAGTTCAAGGCTTTACATATGAAATACTCCGTACAGTTTTTTTCAGATTATGAACTTTGTAACTGTTGGTAAAACAGCAAACAAACCAGAATTATGCATGATTCACTAACTCTTGGAAGAGCAAAACATGAATGCCAGCAATTCTCAGAATTTTAGCAGCTTTAGAAGTGACACGGGAGCAAATGATGGCACTAAACATTACTTTATAACCGGGCTACAAAGTGATATTTATTCTTACTTTATAACCAGACAACAAAGTGATATTTATTCCTACTTTATAACCAGACATTCATTCATTCATTTGCATGTCCCTTGCGGAACTTTGCCTCCCAAACAGCACTCCTGTAGGCCTCTCGGTTGTGAGCAAGATGGCCTCCTGCTGCTGCGTCCATCTGCAGATCGTCAACGATTTCTTGCAGCCATCTTCATTTTGGTCTTCCTCTTTTTCTTTTTCCCATTATGTATCCTTCCAAAATGGTCTTCTCTAAATTATCATGACGTTTAATGTGTCCAAAATATTTAAGTTTTCTCTCTTTAATCCTCTTTACTAGCCAGCCTTCTTCTATATTAAGCTCTTGTAGTATAGATATATTTGTTCTTTTTTGTGTCCACGATATTTGGAGAACTCTTCTGTAGCATTTACATTCAAAGGCATTTATGTGTTTCTCAGCTGTTTTGTTAAGTGTCCAGGTCTCACAGGCATATTTTGCGATGGGAAAGATGCATGCCCTTAAAAATCTTATTTTTGTAGTTCTGTCAGACAACAAAGTGATATTTATTCTTACTTTATAACCAGGCAACAAAGTGATATCTACTCCTACTTTATAACCAGGCAACAAAGTGATATTTACTCTTACATTAAAACCATACAATAAAGTGATATTTATTCTTACTTTATAACTAAACAACATAGTGATATTTATTCAACTGATTTATGTTGCATTCTTATTAATTCTCAACATTCACTGGAGATCTGAAGGGTAAGTAAAATTTATTAAATGTCATCTTGTCTTGCGTTACTTCTTGCCGTTGCTCTTTGTTCCTTTTTTCCCCTGTCTTTTGCCGTCGCTCTAGACTGTCAAAGGGTAAATGGAATTCACTTTGTCTTCTTCTAACTAAAGTTTACTGTTGCATATTTTATCATTATTGGCTGAAACAACAGGCCAACATTATAATATCTACAGTGAGGTCTGCAGGGTAAGACGCATGAGGCAGTGAGTGGTCATAACTGGGTGAGTTAGCAGCTCTAAGATGGTCACTGCAGTAATTAAAATATCTGGACGAGAACGAGAATGCTAGAACAAACTAAAAGATTTAATGAGTAAGTATGTATGAAAAATGTGGGGAAATTATTAAATTTTAAAGAATTTTTTGGAATGAGTATAGGAAGAATGAATGAATGAATAATCTTTCTTTTTAAAGGGTAAAGAATTGGGCACGCAGGCCCGTCTTACATTCTGCCCTTCATCACTCCATCTTTCATTCTTCCCACACAGTCGATTTAATACAAGTATACAAATTATATGAGGTAAAAGCATATCAAAAGAGTGTAAGATTTAACTATTACATTCAAAGTAAAAGAGAAGAAATAATTAACCTAATAAAATAGCTCTCACGCACACATACACACACAGACATATACATAAACAAAAATACATGGAAGAGTCATGGAAAGAAGTAAAGATGAAAAATATGCATTAAATTAGTAAGACTCACTTTAAAAAAAAAAAAAAGAAATATGCGTTGCCTTTTAATTTGGTTCTGCTTTGTGATTCATGTCAACGGTAGTGTGCTTCTCCACCCTGAAGGCAGTTACTTACAAGAATAGGTGCCACATTCTTTTTGCAGCATTCATGGCGGAGTCGGAGATCTTGTATGTCCACCACGGAGTAGACCACTGAATGCCTGCGGGTAAGGTTCTTCTCACAGTGATCACACACATTTAGGTAGACACGCCACATGATGACGATTATTAGCCCAATCACAGGTAAAACGAACAGGTAAAAGAGGAGCACCTGAAGCATTAGAATACAGGGAAGAGGCACATCAACTGGAACATTTGACTTGAACACCCAGCTTAGTCTTAGTTTTTTTTTTTAATAGGTTATGACTATTCTTGACTCTTGAGTGACAGAACAATGATCAAGGTCAATAAATCAAAGCTGACCAAAGACTTTCTCCCTCCTCTTCATGGCGATTTTACTTCTAGGCTGATAGGCTCCTTCAGATTACTAAAAGCATGGGTTTCGCTGTGGTTCCTTTAGTTCATGGAGTCACGCCCAAATGTTCTTTTCTTGGGTTCTTTCCACAGTCTGAAGCAAACCACAATAAACCACTCCCCATCCAACACGATGCCTGTAATTCCACATCAGCACTGTTTCGGATAGGCCAACATTATAATATGTACAGTACATTTGTGAGTTCTGTTTCATATCCATCCTCTGTTGCCAAGTCTGGCTTCATAGATCAGTGAATGTTGGACACTCTTGGAGCACATGCTCTGGTGTTTGTGCTCCATCTCCACAGGGGCATGTGTCCATGTGAGAGATCCTGAGTCGGTGCAGGTGGCTCAGTAGTCTGCAGTGGCTTGTTCTTAATCACTGTCTATTATTCAGCCTCTCTGCCACTGCTGTCTGTATTGGTTTTTTATTATGGTCTTGGCTTTTTTATAAGTGATTTGGTGGCTGCATTGTTTCATTTTACTCCCGTTTTTTGGAGAGACTGTCAACTCTCTCATTCCCTGCTATACCGCAGTGGGGAGGGTATCCACTGTATGGGTACTTTTATTTTTATTGATGTTGAGAGGCTGTTTAATTTTGAGGTGATTTCCTGTAGGACTTTTTTTTTTCCTTTTCAGTGCCTTTTAGTGATTCCAAGAGTAATGAATGTGTGATACATGAAAAAAAAAACAGTTGTGATGGTGTGAGTGAATGAAAGAGTAAGTAAAGTTAATAAGTGGACCATGAAGATGTTAGTGGGAAAAGTAGCAAGTGTGTTGACTGAAGTTTGACCAAATAAATGGACAAATTGTTTGATGATAGAAATGTGAATCATTTGGAGAGTTCTTGCATAACTGGGTGGATAAATGAGTGGGTGCATCACTGAATGAATTGATGAACGCATTTGTGGTGTGTGCGCATACCCTTTTATAGTGTAGTTAATGATTACGTGTGTATATTCACAACAAATGTGTATATAAGTAAGAACAATGAGTGAGAGAGCATGCAAAAACTAACAAATCATGTCACATACGAGTGTACTCATGATGTACTGCCTGTAGGTCAGTTTCTTTAAACCCTCTGTGGTCCGGGTGGTAAGAGATGCAATATCCAAGTTCTTAATAGCATTAATCCTCAATCTGTTGGTGTTCTGATGGGGGCATGGGGGTGGGGCAGGAAATAGTTCAGTTGAATTTTACAATAGTAAACTGATTCAATGGCCTGCCAAGTTATTTTTGCTGTGAGACTGAATGTAAACATATGCTGTTCAAAAAAAAAAAAAAAGAAATGCAACAAATACAATGTTGTAATTTAAACTGAAGTTTGCTGATCAGACAAGGGCAAATTGCATGAAATGTTCACTTGGACATCAGCTTCACGTGCTGACTTGAATTGTACTCAGCAGATGATTCATGAGCACAGAAAAGTGACACTAGTCAAAACAGCATTTTTGATAATAACTCATGACAAGTTTATGACAATCCCTTGAAACTTACTGAACACAAAACTCACTGACCATGTTATTGAACGCCTATAAAAAATTGGTGCTCCTCGAATCAATTCATCTGAAAATTCAATGTGCAAGTATGGTTCATCTCACTACAGAACAACGACTCATCTTCACTGAATGTTTACAGACTGAACAGTCACAAAGTGTAGTGGCCAGACAATTTAATGTGGTTAGAAGCTCCATTAGCCACCTTTAGAGACAAATTCAAGAGACTGGCTCAGTTGCAGATGGCCGCACAGTGGAAGACCCATGGTCATAACTCCCGCCTAAGACCACTTCATACAGCTGCGTCACCTCAGGAATCGATTTGTATCTGTGTCCTCAACAGTCCAGTCAATGACACAGCTCGTCGAATTTCAGATTAAATAGCCAGGAACCGGCTGCACAACGCTAATCTTTGGGCTAGAAGGACACCTGAATGCCCAACGATACGTCGCTCAAATTCTTTGTCCTCGTGTCCTTCCACTTCTGGTTGCACCAGGGTCGATTTTTCAGCAGGATAATGTGAGATCTCTATACAACTCACCGCCCAGTTCCTCGCTGACAACAAAGTCCAGACCACTCCATGGCCATCCATGGCATCAGATATGAACCCAATAGAACACTTATGGGATGAACTCAACAGACAAGTCTGCCAGTGAGACGTGACGCCAACCAATCTCCGCCAATTGTCTCTTTCACTGCAGGAAGAATGGGCAGCCATCCCACAAAAACAGATTCAACGGCTAATCGGATCCATGTTATGGATATGTCGTTCTCTGACAGCCTCAGTCGCAAAGAATAAAAGTCCAAACCAAATTTAATGAACATCATTTCATTGTTAAAGTCTTAAAGCTTCTTCATGCCAAGATTGAAACATTAATTCTGTAAAATAAAAATTTGATACAAGTTTGAAATTTGGTGTCCATTACGACTACAGTAGTGTTGCGTTTCTTTTTTTTTTTTTAACAGTATATTTGGATTTACCAAGCCAAGAGATAGTGATAGTTACTGGCTCGTGGAGAAGGGCATGCATACATTTATTACAAATGGTTAACAGATATAAAAGTTATGAGAGATAGTTTCTTGGCCCAACACAGCAATAATGTGTTGGCAGGCTGGATAAAATTAGGCTGCTTGAGATCAAATGGCTGTCTTGATAATAAATATAGATGTCTGAGACTAGAACTATGGAAAGAACAAGAAGATGATGAAGAAGGGAGAGGAAGATAAAGAGGAAATGACTGTAAATGACTCCTACAGCCTGGAAAGAAAATGCGACCAGGTGTGATACTGACCATATCACAGAATCATATATGCTGACAGGTGAGGGAAAATTGCGGGCATTAACAACGTATCCTGTAGAAACCACCAAGAGACAGGTACACCTTTCGTTATATTTCTTAAGCGAAAGCTTAATGAAAAGAAAAAAAGAACAAGAAACAAAACAAAACTGGGAGCAAGGCATGACCAAATAAAATCAACAATAAACTAAATTAATTATTGCATCTTCATCTGTAAAACTTCAGATTAGGCAGGAGCAGTAACAATACAGGGAGTAGTAGCAATAAGCTAGTGAACACAAAGGGTTTCTCGTAAACAAAACTTAGACTATGGAGTAATGATAGACAGAGTAACTTTGCTTGATTTCTTTTCTTATGATGTTTCCTAAGTTCAGTAAATTATGTTTCTGTTTGGAGTTTCTATGTTATTTGTCATCTTAGACTACAGTTGAGTGGAGCGTGATGTGACCAGGTACATATGTCACCTCTTATCTTAGGATATAGTCTAATAGAGTGTGATATGGTGGGGTACATGTGCCATTTCTCATCTTAGGGTACAGTCTAGTAGAATGTGATATGATTTGGTACACATGTCATTTCTCGTCTTAGACTACAGCTTAGGAGAGCTGCCATGGTTAAACAATGCTCTACCTGAGCAGCTAAATTTATTAACCTGAGATTACTACTATCTTTGGTTATACACAGTGCTTACACATTACAAACACTGGAACTTACGTTCAAAACGTCCCATAGCAGGCCTCTTAGCATAGTAATTTCTTGCATGTCAAAGCTGGTTATGTTCTGATAAAATTAGGAAGCAGTATATCATGTAAACAAATTAGAAAAACTGTACACGTCCACTAACACAGACAGAGGGTGAGTGTCTTGATTGTATTTGTCTGAAAAAACATATCAATCTGACATTCTGAAGTAATATGAATGACTAAGGTAATGTATGTGTGAGAGAGAGTGAGAGAGAAAGAGTGAGAGAGAGAGAGAGCTCACAGTTGTTATAGATGAATAGTAAGTCACATTAATGACAAATTTACAGTGGTTATACTTGAACTGCAAGCGACACACTTGTAAAATCATTACGGTTAAGTGTGACTAGTTTGTGGCATTCATAAAGCCATTAGATTTGAAATGTGAGTTCATAACATTAATGAAAAAATTATCTTATATCTTATATCTTTCCCCTGCCATTAAACATTACACAGGGCTCACATGGTAGTCTGCCAAGATTTCCTGTTTTCGGCAAGCTTTTCAAACCTCATCAAGGGATTTTATGCCCAATAAACTGGCCTCTCTTAACAATGTCCTCTTTAGAGTTTCACATGGTTGACCTCTTTTTCTTCTGCCTTTTTTGTTCCACTGGATAACTTGTTTTGGGATTCTTTGGTTGTTTCTTCTCATCACATGACTGACATATGTCATCTTTGTTTTTTCATCACCCATGAGACAGGTTGTTGTTTGCTCATCTGTCTTATCTCTGCATTGTTCTTGAATTTGTTCCACTTTATGTCGAGTATGATCCTGGTGAATTTGTTTTCAAAAGAGTCAATTTCTTCAGTTGTTTTCCAGCTTTCACATGCATGAATGAGTGTGGATATTCCATTTTAACTGAATAATCTTGGTTTTTGTGCTTATAATTTTTGAATGCAATATGTTCTCAAGATTCTTGAAGGTCAATGCTGCTTTTGCAATTCTAACTTCCTTTCCAGTGTCACCATCCTGGTCTATGTAGGTGCCAAGGTATGCAAATTGATTGACTTCTTCAACATCTGTCCCTTCTGTGTGTATTTTTCCATTTTAATTAATGGGAAGTTTCATTATTTTTGTTTTGTCCTTGTTAATTTCAAGTCCTATTTTACTAGCCATTGAAGACAGTGTATCTGTTTTTTTCTTGCATTGATTTCACATTGTCACTAATAAGAGTTATGTCATCTGCAAAATCAGGATCTTCCAGTTGGGTCTCATGTACCCAATCAATGCCCATTTTACCTGTGCAGCATTTTTTCATTATGAAGTCTATGGCAATTCCACAAAGCAAGGGAGATAATATACATCCTTGTTTAAAACCTGTTTCAATTTGGAACCATTCACTCATTCCCTCTTCTGTGTTGACTGCACAAACATACCCATTGTAGAGGTCTCTAATGATGTTGACAATCTTAGACCGCATTCCATATATTCTTAAAATTCCCCACAGTAAATCTCTGTGTATGCTATAAAATGGCTTTTTAAAGTCTGTGAAGTTCAGGATTAATGGTTTTTGCCTTTTGATGTATTATTCTTACAGTAAAGATCTGGTTGAGACAGCTTCTCCTTTTTCGAAATCCTGATTGTTCTTCTCTCATTGCAGCATTCACTACATCTTTAATTCTATTCAGAATAACTTTGCAGAATACTTTTGACACAACTGATAGTGAAGTTACTCCTCTCCAGTTATTGCAGTCGCTAAGGTTGTTTTTTTTTTTTTTTTTTGTGTATTTTAACAATGATTCCATTTGTTCCATTTAGAAGGGACCTTTTCTTCTTTCCAAAATTTATTAAACATTCTCTGTAGTTGTCTCATGTTATCACTGTTAATAGCTTTTAACATTTCGGCTGTTATTTCATCTTCACCTGCAGCTTTGTTGTTAGCCATTAGATTCACCACTGTTTCAATTTCAGGCAATGTAATTTCATCTAGGTTGACATTTAGTTGTGGGATTGGTAAGTCAGTTTCAAGGTCTATCAATTCTTTTTGGTGTGGTCAATTAAGTATTTCTTGGAAGTGTTCAGCACATCTTTGCTTTTGGTCTTTACTTCATGTTAATAGGGTGCCAGTTTTGCTAAAGATTGGTCTATCTTTGGATGCAGTAGTACTTGTTAGCCTCTTTTGTATGCTATATAGAGTTTTTGCTGTCTCCTATTTTTGCAGCCTTCTCTGCTTCTTTCACCATATTGTCCATGTATTCTCTTTTATCCCCTCTAGCTGACAGTCTAGTTCTTTGTATGTTGCTTTTCCCAAATCTTTTCCAAGATCTGTCTTTACATTTAATATGGCTAATTTGGCTGCTCATCTTTCATGTATGTATTTCTATGCGTTATCTGATATCCATGCTTTTCTACTTGTTTTTTGCAGTCCAGCACTTGTTTTTGCTGCTGTGATCCTGCTGCTGGCAAGATTCTTCAGCTGCCGTGCGTGAAGTGAAACTCCTCCCAGCCAATGAAGAAAAATGTGATTAGGGTTGCCATGTGGCACCACCGTGGAAAAGGTGAAGGAAAGGATTAAGTGAAGCAACCAGTATTTTCGAGGTCAGGGCTACTCAAATCATGGCACCTCGCTCTAGAAGCTGGCCACATTCTGTATACACCCATACTTGTGAAATATGCCTAAACTGGCTTAACCCAGGGGTGAAATTCGATGGCTACGCATATCACGGTGCCACCGCTCTAGAGGCCGGTCACGTCCTATATACACACATTTTGGGTTAATATGCCTAAACTGGCTTAACCCATGGGTGAAACTCACTAGTGCCAAGGATTCGTACTCCTGGACAAAAGCTCCATTCTGGTCACCAACAGGAATGGCAGCGGCCACGACCACAAAATGCTGAAGTTTGAGACACTGGACCAGTGCAATCTAGATAGGCAACCACCTCTCACCTGACAGGGATATATTATATCCAAATCACATTGAGGTTTTCCGGTGAGAAAGTCCAACTCTAGACTGGACGGGCAACCACCTCTCACCCGGTGAGGATATACTGATACCTAAAACACACTGAACTTTTCAAGTGAGAAAGTCCACAACTCTAGATTAAACTGGTGCAACGAAAACCACAGTGTCACGCAATGCTTCTTCTGTGACCCACCTAGAATATAGGCCAAAACCCCACGATGCCCTGAGCCTCCATCCTAAATGAGACTATCACGAAAATCACAGGAGTAAATTCAGTAGGATCACGGGGCGATCCTGGTGGTAGAAGTGAATGAAGAAGAAGAAAAGAAGAAGCTGCTGTGATCATGGCTGTGCTGTAACAATTCCATAATTCATCTATATCTGTCTCCTCTATCTCACTGAATGCAGAAAACCGTTTGGCTAGTTCCAGATTGAAATTACTCTTAGTATTTTCATCCTGTAGACTATGACTGTTTATCTTTCTAAGTATTGCTTTCTTGTGTTGGCTTTTCAGTTTTAGTCTTATTTTCCCTATACACAGATTGTGATCACTGTTGACATCTGCACCCCTATATGCTCTTACATCTATCAGAGATGTTCTGAATTGCTTTCTAATACATAAATGATCTATCTGATTTCTGGTTCTGTCACCTGGAGATATCCATGTTGTTTTATATATCGCTTAGTGTGACAAAATTATAATCGTTACAAAAAATTCTTACAGCTGTTGTCAAGAATTGTGACCAACATTAGCAGCAAACTTACAGTCGTAACACATGAAGTGTGACCAACACTAGCAACAGACTTACAGTCATAACATATGAAGTGTGACCAACACTAGCAACAAACTTACAGTCGTAACACGTGAACTGTGACCAACATTAGCAACAGACTTGCAGTTGTAACAAGTGAACTGTGACCAACACTAGCAACAGACTTACAGTCGTAACATGTGAACTGTGACCAACACTAGCAACAAACTTACAATCATAACATGTGAATTGTGACTTAACATTAGTGACAGAATGACAGTTGTACCACCTGAAATGTGACTAAAATTAGTGACAAACTTACAGTCATAACACCTGAATTATGACTAAAGTTAATGACAAACTTAGTCTTTTCTAAATGGTGACTAAAATTAGCCACAAACTTACAATCATTATATTTGAATTGTTACTAACAAATATTGATAAACATACAATCATTATACTTGTACTGTAACCTACATTAGTTAGAAACTTACACTTATTTTACTTGAATTGTGAATCTGATCAGGAAATAACATTTCTGCACTGATCACATTTATTTTACTTGAATTGTGAATTTGATCAAGAAATAACATCTCTGCGTTGATATGACTGCTCCCCTGTGTTAAGAAAACAAACTGTGATGATTTAAACTCACCCGATACTTTTTTTTTTTGTCTCTTTCTTGTGCACATTTATTTTACCACCTGTTTCTCTGTCGGCTATCTGTTTGTCTGTCCGTCCGTCCGTTCATCCATCCATACATCCAATTTGCCGTACACCTTAATCCACATATTTCATTAGCTGTCTATCTATTTGCCTAATCTAACTCCAAGTATATAATGAATAACTGCAAATGCCTCTGAACAAGTAATGTAACTTGAAAACTATGGGGGGGGGGGGGGGGAGAGAGAAACAGACAGACAGACAGAGATAGAGAAAAAAATGAGAGTGAAACACAGAGAGACAGATAAAGAGAGAGAGAGAAGAAGAAGAAGATGAAGAAGAAGAGAAGAAGAATAAGAAGAAGAAGAGAAGAAGAAGAAGAAGAAGAGAAGCCAGAAGAAAACTAGCCATATTAAGAAAATTTAGTGGAACCACATGGGGGGCTAGTGAAAGAATCCTCAAGAATGTATATCAGCAAAGTATTCTACCACATTTAGAATATGGCTCAACATCTTGGTGCACAGCATCAAACACTACGCTGCATAATCTAGACAAGGTTCAAAATCAGTCACTACGGATTATCACAGGTGCCATGAGGTCCACATCAATAGTAGAAATGCAGAAAATAGTTGGTGTTCAAGTGCTAAAGGAACGTAGAGACACAAAGGTCATGACCATGGGAGAAAAATTCCTTAGCTCTGTAAGCCATCCCCTGAAGGAGAGACTCAATAACTTGGCATTAGGACGGCTTAAAAGAAGCAGCTTCATTCATCAGGCCAAGCGTATGCGTAAGCTGATACCTGACCTTCCAACTGTAGTCGCTCCATTATCATCTGTACCAGAGCATACACCATGGAAAGAAGCAGATTATACACAAATAACTATTCAGACTGAAGTGAAAGGTGTGCAGAATGGTGAGATGCAGAGCAGTCTTGTAAGATCAACAGCCACACTTAGTGTTCTAGATGACAAATATCCATGTGACACCTGGATACGTGTGTATACAGATGGATCTGCACATAATGCCATAAAGAATGGAGGGGCAGGAGCATATACTGAATATCCAAACAACACCATTGACAAGATTTCCATACCCACTGGTAAATACTGCAACAACTTTGATGCAGAAGTTAGGGCAATTATTGCTGCAGTTGAAAAACTATCAGACTCCAGAACTGATACATGTCCTGTAGTAATTCTCACAGATGCAAGATCAGTACTGGAGGCTCTTCAGTGCAACAAACTACCAGACCTTAAGGATGCCTTGTCAAAAATTGGCTTACAACATGGAGTCACTTTGCAATGGATTCCCTCCCACTGTGGGATACCAGGCAATGAGAAAGCTGACCAACTGGCCAAAGAGGGCACTGAAATGGAGCAACCAGACATACCAATCACTTATAATCAGAAGAAAAGCATGATAAAAACCTACAGGAAACCACAAACACCACCACATGATGACTATCACATGCTAAACAGAAAGGAACAAGTCACCATCTTCCGTCTCCGAACAGGACACAGCCGACTCCGAAGTCATATGTATACAAAGTTTAAGGTTGGTACTACTAATCTATGTACATGTGCCCAGGTGCCCCAAACTGTGGAACATATCCTCCAGAACTGCATCAACTACGAGACACTGAGAAATAATTACTGGCCCAGTGAAACCACTAAAGAAGATAAGCTCTATGGTTCCATACATGAATTACAAAAAACAGTGAAATTTATCCAAGAGACAGGACTGCAGATATAGACAGACAGTGCGAACGAAGAAGAAGAAGAAGAAAAGAAGAAGAGAAGAAGAAGAAGAAGAAGAGAAGAAGAAGAGAAGAAGAAGAAGAAGAAGAGTAGAAGAAGAAGAAGAAGAAGAGAAGAAGAAGAAGAAGAGAAGAAGAAGAAGAAGAGAAGAAGAAGAAGAAGATGTGGAGCACATGCCCTCGGGCTGAGGTTAAAAATGTATTTATTTATTTTGTCTTGAATACAAAAATTCTGTTCTTTCACCATATTCAGAAGCCTATACAGAAGACCTCTTTACCTATACAGAAGACCTATTCAGCCTATACAGAAGACCTATTCAGCCTATACAGAACCTATACAGAAGACCTATTCAGCCTATACAGAAGACCTATTCAGCTTATACAGAACCTATACAGAAGACCTAATCAGCTTATACAGAAGACCTATTCAGCATATACAGAACCTCTACAGAAGACATATTCACCTATACAGAAGACCTATTCAGCCTATACATAACCTATACAGAACCTACACAGAAGAATAGGGCGTATTTCATGGACGGAAAAGAAAAGAAACAACAAAGTGCTAAACCAGGTAGAAGTTAAAAGAAGAAATATTGAAAATCATAAAAACAAGACAGCTTGGCCATGTCAAAAGGAACAATACTATAACAAAGACCATTCTCGAAGGCTAAATGTATGAACTAGGAAAAAAGAAGAAACAGCTTTATTACTTAACGACTACAAAGTTGTGATGTTTCAGCATGAACTTTAATCATACAAACACACACAGGATGAAGAATTAGAGAATGAACGATCTTTATTTTTAAAAGGTAAAGAATTGGGCACTCAGGCCCATCTTACATTCTGCCCTTCAAGTATAGATTCACATGAATCCTATGTTAAAAAAAAAATAAAATGAATAGCGCACTTAGCTATAACTTGAAACAATTTGAAACGTGAATGCAGCTTTTCTGATGTTTGTTCAGAAATTCACATGTTCAAAATGTGCTAGGTTCAAAATTAGCTCGTTCAGAAATGTACAGAAATGCGCATGGTGGAACGTAAAGAATGTTTAAATAGAGACTTGTGATGTGTGATAGGTGGATCGGAACTGATGGTAGTGGATGGGGAAACTTGAGGGGAGAGATACAATGGTAAACTAGCAAGGAGAAGGTGAAATAAATAATTATGGTTGGGGTAGAGGGGTTGTAATGCGATGATGTGAGGAGGTTCTGAACTATGTGTAACAAGTGAGAATAGAATGGAACTTAGTGGAGAGGGATTATGTTTGTGGAAGAGAATGTTAGGTGTAGCTGAATAACGAGTTCAAACAGTGTGGTTCCAGCATTCCATAGACCCGAATGTAGCTGTTCTCAAGAGCTAGGCAGCTTGTGTTATCTGCGTGACATTGTTTGATGACTGTTACCAGAAAATCAGATTTGCTTCTGTGGTTGGGGCCACTGAAATGATTTGGGACCAGTTTTGAAGCATGCTGGGTGATATTGTACTGATGTTTCTTCATGCGGTCCCCTAGTCTGAGGCTAGTTTCACCAATATAAGTTATCCTGCATCTTTTGCATACGATGACATATATTACATTATGGGACTCGCATGTGAATCCCTCATGAAGAGTGAGGATAGTTTTGGGAAAGGTGATTTTTTTCATTTCCCAGACTACAGGGCAGGTAACACAGCGAGGGCGGTGTCATTTTCTGGTGCCAACATATTCAAGGTTCCGCTTCAAGTGGCTGTGGACGAGGATGTCCTTAAGATTTGGGTCAGGATGTCCTTAAGATTTGGGTCACGCCTGTATGCTAATAGAGGTGGATGAGAGAACATGTCGCGGGTATCAGGGTCGAGGTGGATTAGTGGCAGATGATGATAAAGCATGTTTTTAACCATCTGACCATGCGGCTGGAAAGGCAGTACTAACTTAACTCTGTCTGATGAGGTAACATGATTTTTTCTGAATGCTTCTTTGCGGCTCACTATTTGGATACGGTTGGAGGCTTCACAAAGGACATTTTCTCGGTAGTAGCGATAACGGAAAAATTATAATAACTTGTTGGACTAATCTATAAAGTCCAAGTTATCCTGACATATGCAGCGAAGACGGAGGAGTTGGGAGTATGGGATGGAATTCTTACAGGGTTCAGGATGGAAGGAGGTATAAAGTAAATATGTGTGGCTGTCGGTGGGCTTGTAAAATGCAGAGGTAACAAGCTTGTTTGCGCCAATTTATATTTTAATGTCTAAAATGTTGACAGACGTGTCAAAAATTTCAAAAGAAATTTCATTTCTTGAAGGCAAGATCTAAGGGAAAAGAGCAACAGGACGATAGCGATATAGATGGGTGGACAACAGCAAGAGATGGACAAGGACAAGTCTGGACGAGTGTTCTAAGAAGACAGGAAATGGAGCAGAATTGAGATTCACTGCAGCCAACCTTCCGTGGGGAGATGGCACGAAATGATGATAATGAATCATATTTAAAATTCTGCATTTAACATTTTCAACTATGCGACATGAAAACCCTAATTACTCCTTCTAAGCCTGAACTGAAAGTAAACTATACTCACCATGTTTACTACGGGATACCTGAACAATGTCCAGAAGCCTCAGCAGATATATTAGTCTGATAGTAACATGTACAGCACATCAGAACATCATTGAGACTGTTACAGACATTCTGAAATCAGAGTCCAGTTTCGCTCCAGTGTTGACCTGGCCTTGGATAGAAAATCCGTAGAGGTGGGCAAATATGTGTGTTAAATATAATCGGTGAGGAAAGATGGACCCCATAACTGATAATAACTTCACATCTTACGTGCTACATCCTTCCTGTGCCGCTAAACGTCACATAGGGCTCGCATAGCAGACAGCCAAGATTTCCTGCCTTCAGCGAGATTTTCAACCTCATCAAGGGATGTTAGTCCTACTAAACCGGCCTCTCTTAACAATGTCCTCTCTAGAGTTTTACGTGGTCGACCTCTTTTTTTTTTCAGCCTTTTGTGTTCCACTTGATAACTTGTTTTGGGATTCTCTGTTTCTTCTCATCACATGACCAACACATGTCCATCTTCTTTTTCTGATCACCCATGAGACTGGTTGTTGTTTACTCATATGTCTTATCTCTGCGTTGTTCTTGAAATTATTAAAGTGTAATTCTTATCTTATATCTTATATCCTTCCCGTGCCGTTAAACGTCACATAGGGCTCGCAAAGTAGTTCGCCAATTTTTCCTGTCTTCGGCGAGTCTTTCAACCTCATCAAAGGATATTATGCCTGTTAATTTGGCCTCTCTTAATAATGTCCTCTTCAGAGTTTCACGCGGTCTGCCTCTTTTTCTTCGGCCTGTTGTGTTCCACTTGATAGCTTGTTTTAGAATTCTCTGATCATTTCTTCTCATCAAGTGACCAACATATGTCCATCTCCTTTTCCTGATCACCCATGAGACTGGTTGTTGTTCAGTCATCTGTCTTATCTCTGCATTGTTCTTGAATTCATTCCACTTGATGCCAAGTATTTTCCTTAGGCATTTGTTTTCAAAAGAGTCTAATTTCTTGTCTATTTCTTTAGTTGTTTTCCAGCTTTCGCATGCATAAATGAGGGTGGATATTACATTTGAATTGAATAGTCTTAACTTGGTTTTTGTGCTTATAACTTTTGAATTCCATATGTTCTCAAGATTCTTGAAGATCGATGCTGCTTTTGCAATTCTGATCCTAACTTCTTTTCTAGTGTCACCATCCTGGTCTATGTAGCTGCCAAGGTATGCAAATTGATTGACTTCTTCAATATCTGTCCCTTCTATGTGTATTTTTCCATTCTGATTGAGAGGAATTTTCATTATTTTTGTTTTGTCCTTGTTAATTTCAAGACCTATTTTGCTAGCCAGTGAAGACAGGCTATCTGTTTTTTCTTGCATGAAATTCACATTATTACTGATAAGAGTTATGTCATCAGCAAAATCAAGATCTTCTAGTTGCGTCCCATGTACCCAGTCAATACCTGTGTTATCTGTGCAGCATTTTTTCATTATGAAGTCTATTGTAATCCCAAAAAGTAAAGGAGACAGTATACATGCTTGTTTCACACCTGTTTCAATCTGGAACCATTCACTCATCCCTTCTTCTGTTTTGACTGCACAAACATATCCATTGTATAAGTCCTTAATGATGTTGACAATTTTAGCTGGTATTCCATATAGACATGAAATTCTCCATAATGAATCTCTGTGTATGCTATCAAATGCCTTTTTAAAATCTTCTTTGGTACCCCCAACCCCGAGGAACGGGGAAGGGTCGTCATGGTCCCGATGATAGTCTGCTTAAAAAAAAAGCATTGTAACCCCCTCCCCCGCTTCGCCCGACTTTTAGCTCCACCGTGTGACTGAAAAAAAAGTCTCTGTAACCCGGTGCCAGTTCGACACAGTCTGTTCCCCAACATCTTCACCGCATCGACTGCAAAGAATACCACGCTCGCACTTCATGGGAGATAGAAGAAGAAGAAGAAGAATTTCAAGCTTTGACCCTCATGTCTTACTTGCGCGATGTCTGTTTACATTGCCTTTGTTTGCCTTGGGTCTTGTCCATTCAGTTTCATGCAGATACATGTTGTGTCTGTCAGCTTCTTCTTTTGCTTGGGACAGTCAATGTAAACCTACTCCGTGTTTGGAGGTTTTGGGACTCAGGCTGAGAATACACAATTGATTCACAATTTCTTACTACATGCTCAGTGTCCGCCACTCTGTGTGAGTTGTTCACACATAATTAACACAGTTATCTACCTTTACCCGAAACAACATTTTGAGAAGTTTATTATTACTATTTCTACCACCATTACTACTACTACTACTACTATTACTACTACTACTGTTTCTGCTACTACTGCTACTACAACTACTACTACTGTTTTTGCGGCTACTGCTACTTTTACTACCACTACTACTGCTACGAGCAGTACTACTGTTGCTGCTGTTTTCTATTACTGCTGCTACTATTACTTCTATTACTGCTACTACTACTGTTTTCACTACTCCTACTAATAATAATATTGCTGCTACTGGAGCTGCTGTTGCTACTACTACTACTACTACTTTTACTACTGCTGCTACTACTACTACTGTTACTACTACTGCTACTACTACTACTACTTTTACTACTACTACTACTATTACTACTTTTACTACTACTACTACTACTACTACTTTTACTACTACTGCTACTACTTTTACTACTACTACTTTTACTACTACTACTACTTTTACTACTACTACTACTGCTACTACTACTACTTTTACTACTGCTACTACTACTACTTTTACTACTGCTACTACTACTACTTTTACTACTGCTACTACTACTACTTTTACTACTGCTACTACTACTACTTTTACTACTACTACTGCTACTACTACTACTTTTACTACTGCTACTACTTTTACTACTGCTACTACTACTTTTACTACTACTACTGCTACTACTACTACTTTTACTACTGCTGCTGCTACTACTACTACTACTTTTACTACTGCTACTACTACTTCTACTACTTTTACTACTGCTACTACTACTTTTACTACTACTACTGCTACTACTACTACTTTTGCTACTACTATTACTTTTACTACTGCTGCTTCTACTACTACTACTATTACTACTTTTACTACTGCTGCTACTACTACTACTACTACTTTTACTACTGCTACTACTACTTTTACTACTACTACTACTACTACTACTACTTTTACTACTACTACTACTACTTTTACTACTGCGGCCGCTACTACTAATTACAACAACTACTACTATAACATTACTATTACTACTGCCCTTGCAGCTGGTACTGCTACTACTACTATGTTATAATAACTTCCGCTGCTGCTACTACAACTAATTCTCCTACTTTACTACTACAACTGCTACCACTAATACTACTTCTGCTAGTACTACTATTGTTACTACTATTTCTATTACTACTACTACTACTACTACTACTACAACTACTATACTACTACTACTACTACTACTACTACTACTACTACTATCACTACTACCGCCACTACTACTACTATTACCTCTACTACTACTACTACTACGGTTACTACTATTATTACTACTACTACCATTGTTATTACTACTACTACTACTTTTACTACTACTGTTACTGCTACTACTGCTACTACTACTACTACTACTACTACAACTACTATACTACTACTTCTACTACTACTACTACTACTACTACTACTACTACTATCACTACTACCGCCACTACTACTACTATTACCTCTACTACTACTACTACTACGGTTACTACTATTATTACTACTACTACCATTGTTATTACTACTACTACTACTTTTACTACTACTGTTACTGCTACTACTGCTACTACTACTACTACTACTACTACAACTACTATACTACTACTTCTACTACTACTACTACTACTACTACTACTACTACTACTACTATCACTACTACCGCCACTACTACTACTATTACCTCTACTACTACTACTACTACGGTTACTACTATTATTACTACTACTACCATTGTTATTACTACTACTACTACTTTTACTACTACTGCTACTGCTACTACTGCTACTACTACTACTACTTTTACTACTGCTGCTACTACTACTACTACTTTTACTACTACTACTGCTACTACTACTACTACTTTTACTACTGCTGCTACTACTACTACTACTTTTACTACTACTTTTACTACTACTACTGCTACTACTACTACTACTTTTACTACTGCTGCTACTACTACTACTACTTTTACTACTACTTTTACTACTACTACTGCTACTACTACTACTACTTTTACTACTGCTGCTACTACTACTACTACTACTTTTACTACTACTACTGCTACTACTACTACTACTTTTACTACTGCTGTTACTACTACTACTACTACTTCTACTACTGCTGCTGCTGCTGCTACTACTACTACTACTTTTACTACTGCTGCTGCTGCTACTACTACTACTACTACTACTACTACTACTACTACTACTACTACTACTACTACTACTACTTTTACTACTAATGTTACTACTACTGCTACTACTAGCACAAACAAGATTTCTCTATCCTCGGGACCACTGTTAAAAAAAAAATGTCAGATTAAACACTTTCATACAAATGTTATAGACAGCACAAGAAACATTTATTGTCACACCACGACACACAGCTGTAGATTTGAACACTTTAATATATCCTGACATTTTAAAATGTGAACTCTGCGGTTTTCTGAATAAAGAAAAAAAAATCTTTGCAAAACTGCATCTGTATCCTATTATTTCGGAATACCAAAAAAAATTTTAAAAACCACACACACACACACACACACCCACACGCACACGCACACGCACACACACAAGCGCACGCACGCGTACACACACTCACACACTACAACCCATCAAAGGGAGGTAAATTAAAATATTCATCACTACTGGACAGCACCGTTCTGACTTAAAATTAAAATATTGTGAGCACGAAATGACAGGGAAATTTCAGAGATAAGTCTTTATTGTAATAACTTCTTCTTCTTCTACTTCTTCTTCTTGTTTGTCTGGAATCTCGAGCTGGTGTTCTTTGCAGGCGGTGAGATGAAGATGTTGAGACAGAACATGGTGTCGGATTGGGAACGGGTTACGGCGGCTATTTGTTCAGTCCCTGAGTAGAACTAAAAAGCAGGGGAGGGTGGGTGTGCAATACCTCTTTAGCATATTTCACTGCAACGATCCCTGCTTGTTGACCAGGTTTGACCTGTTGCTGGGGGGGGGGGGGTAACCAACGGAGAGGTGGGACAGGGTCTTGGTTAACTACGTTTCCCCAACCATGAGGCTAGCACCACAAATAAAGGTCGCTGTCTGCCAGAGCGGACAAAACTTTGGCCCCCTCACCTCAACACACAGACATACACAGGTCACAGCAAACTGAGATATCACATCCACGGGAATCCGAAGATAAGCACACTTGATGAGTGCACCACAAGGAAGTTGGCAATGACATGAAAGCCCGGGATCTACTTCAGACAGGGAAGGCATACACAGACATCACCAGCGTCAGTCCAAGGCCAGGCTGGAAGGCGATGCAGGCAGTCTGAGGCAGGTCGTGTTTTTCTTCAAGGATATCCATTTTGACGTCTGAGAATGTTCCAAGAAGACAAAAGAACACGGTTTAAAACACTGTTGAGAATGCTTCATTTGTAACTGACAATGTGATAAGACGAAGAACAAGAACCTGCTTGCCTGGAGCATCAGGAAAGCAGGAAGACAGAAACAAGCTCTGAGATGAGCTGCAGAGGACTTTCAGTACGGCCAGAGCATACAACGATGCTGACTGGTCGTCCACGTAGAAAGAATAAATTAAATAAAATCATTAAAATCATTGTGTATAAGGTGAACAGTTTATTATTATTATTATTATTATTATTATTATTATTATTATTATTATATGTACTAGAAAGTACATGTACAGTCCGCGTTCAATTCCCTTCTTCAAGTCTGTGACCAGCAAGTTACCACACGCAAGGTCATCAACCGCAGGTAAAGGGCAGGCAATCTGAGAAAAAGGGGATGATAAGACAACACGTCAGCCAGAATTTGTGTCCCTCAGTTCTCTTAAAGGAAAAAAAAAACGTACCCACAGAAATATGCTGTAGATTACAGGCTGTCTTTGAACGCGATTAATTTCTACCTTGATCTTGCAGGAATCAGATGGACGACTTGATTTACGCCGGGGATGGCTGTTTAATCGGCGCGGGTTTATATTATACGGGATTGTCAGAATTTCAAAGAGATCAGAGGGCGTCAGATTGCTACGTCTACCTTTGTTGTTGAGTTTTAAGAAAAGTATGAGGTTCATAAATGAGATTTTTGTACTCATTTGAGAAGCGATAGTCTCTGTTCTTGAATAAAAAGACATGAAAGTTACCAATATTGTTATTACAAGTTTCAAGAGACTTTTTTCTGTTTGGTGATCATCTATCTATCTATCTATCTATCTACCTGTCTGTCTGTCTATCTGTCATTCAGTCTGTTTGTCTGTCTTTTTATAAGAAAGATTTATACCGTACATATTATCGGTAACACCTATATGTACTCTACATTAATGTAAGAGATCAGAGACATCAAGTTTCTAACACTGAAATGATCGATGGTTTAGAACTGAGTAAGATCATGTCCTACATACGCGCTGTATTACCAGTCTGATCCATGGCGTGATTACTGAGGTTAATCTTTGTAATAGCTTTCCATCCTGAGAGACCTCTTGTTGTTCTTCCAGTTGGCTTTAAACGTCACAAAGTAATTTATTCAGAGCACTTCAAGAAAGAAATCTGAATTATGGTCTGTCATCTGTTAGCATCTTGCTACAGTTTTCTGGACCAGGATGTAATGAAATCATAGCCACTCTTTAGCAGGTTCTGGACCAGGGTGTAATGAAATCATAGCCACTCTTTAGCAGGTTACTACAGTATTCTGGACCAGGATGTAATGAAATCATACCCACTCTTTAGCAGGTTGCTACAGTCTTCTGGACCAGGATGTAATGAAATCATACCCACTCTTTAGCAGGTTGCTACAGTCTTCTGGACCAGGATGTAATGAAATCATACCCACTCTTTAGCAGGTTGCTATAGTATTCTGGACCGGGGTGTAATGAAATCATAGCCACTCTTTAGCAGGTTGCTACAGTATTCTGGACCAGGGTTTAATGAAATTATAGCCACTCTTTAGCAGGTTGTTACAGTATTCCCGACCACCTTATAGTCAAATCAAAGCCACCATTTAGCATCTTCCTACCGTATTCCCGACCAGGATGTAGTTAAATTGCGTATGGTTATTGTAGTGATTCAAGATGATTCAAACACCTGTTTTAGTTATCGAACAGTTGTATCAAGGCCAAGTGTGACTCTTTGCCAGATCTTTGTTACTTTAAGTGGAACTGCCTTTTGTTTATACAGCAAGTTGCAGAGCGCCTAGAGCGTCAACATATGCAAGATCTGTCTCGCTTTCCTGATTAAAAACCGCCAATAAATCCCGCATGTACTCCGACCATCGGATCTGAAGTCTAGCAAGCTTTAACATGGACATTTGCTGAGATTTTTTTTTTTTTAATGAATGAGTAAAGAAAAGTGTTATCTCATTTCTTTAACATTTTAAAAAATTCAGTTGTTTTCCTCTTGTCGGTGATTTGTTCTGCTATTTTTTTTTCCGAAGTTCTTGATTACGTGGGAGAGTCTAAACACAAAACAAAGTAGAGAAATCTCGAAAGAATTAAGGCACACGGCAACCTCTCTCTTCTAAAAGCTGAAGCTCAGTCCACGTCACAGAGGATATCGTAGGATATCTTCCTGTGTTGTTAATTCCCTCTGGATTGTCGAGGTCCTCGAGGTGTGACAAATTCTCGCTGGTTGCTACCAGCCATCACGAACCACTTAGAACGAAAAAAAAAACAACAACAACAAAACTCAGCCGTGATTTGAGTGTTTGTGGAACAGATTTAACATGCTACTAAACTCTTTTCTTCCACACACTGACCTCGGCCCTCGAGAAACACATGATCCTTCTCGTATTTTCTTTCACTTGGTAAGAGCTTAGCAGAACTTCAAGCCGTGCGGTTTCTGTACTGCGGTCTACGGTTGTATGTAAGTGCTTGTTTGCCATACTTCTGAGGCACTTCTCTACCTCTTAGCGAATAAAAGGGACAGAATTATCTATTCTCAGAGTTATTAGGAAGTCACTCCAAGCCTCTAATTCAGTTTTTTTTTTTTAAAGGGCAAACTTGTCATACCTTTTCAGGCACATAGGGAATACGGTGTTAGTACCCATATTTTCCTTGACCTAGAAACACACTAGAGGGTAGTGTGGTCAGCATCACGCCTGGGTGCCTTTACTTCCCCAGTTCAGGGAGAAGTTGGGTACCCATTTCTACAACTGGGAAGCCTCCGGCAGGATTCGAACCCCCTGACCTTCGCCATGAGAGACTAGTGCACAAACCACATCGCCACTCAGACGCGTTCTAATTTAGCGGTTCCCAAATCTTTCGACGTATCGTCCCCTTGCCTTCTAAGCAACAGTCAGAGCCCCCCCCCCCCCCAGAAGTTATTATTCTTTAATTAGTTCTGATGTCCCTCGCCCCTATCTTTTCCCTCTCCCCCCCCCCTCCCTGCCCACTGAATCTTCCCACCACTCACTTGGGGGGGGGGGGGCAGTTTTGTCAAATTTGAGAACCACAGCTCTGATCTACTTGATCCTCTGCACCTTTAATCCGAAGGTTTCAGAACTTTGTACCACTCTGTAAAGTCATTAATAAGTACCGCCAAATTTTGAAGATGAACACTTTTTCGTGCAGATTACAGTATCTGTAAAGCTTATTTGGACATTTATATTTGTATACACACTGAAGCCAGTTTAATGTTTGTGTAACATGAATGATGCGTTTTTGTCCAATATTTCTCCACGAATAACGAACATGTGTCTCCAAGCACGATCACGTTTTTTTTAAAACAAAGCACCTGCTTAATAAAATTTAAAATATCTCACTCGCCATGTCTCATTATAAGAGCAATTATTTTAATAGGATTTGAAAATAATCAATGAAGTGTTAACTGTAAAATAATATATATATATATCACAGTTAAAAGTGATTGAAAGTCCAGTATTTCAGAAGACACGTGTACCGCTCGAGATATGTCCATTGCCAAATGTACCACAGCTAGAAAAGATCTGAGAACCACTGCAGAAGTTAGTTCTTCTAAGAATGTTAATATATTTAAAAACACACCATTTTCTGGTTCAAACGGTGATTTTTTTTAAAAAATGTATTTACTTCTGTACATACACTCTGCAATCATCTAAAAAATAAAAATTTTAAAAAATAAAATAGAATAAAATAAAAACTATCTAATTCATGCCAATGAATGGTGTCATATTAGAAATGACACAGTCCATGGGGGCCAACGAACAGAGCCTAAGGCGGACGTGTAAAAGAACCAGGACTGAAGCAGATACATACGTAAGATAAGACTCTTGAGTGGGGTGTGTGCAAGATGACACTGTCAACAAGCCAGTGCTGACATTGGTAAGTAAGAGATGACACTATAAAAGAAACAATACCAGATGGGTTAAGTAAGAGATGACATTATCAAAAATCCACGGCTGAGACTGGTATGTAAGAGATGACACTGTCAGCTTATCAAAGCTGAGACGGGTTTGTAAGAGATGACACTATTAACTTACCAAAGCTGAGACGGATATATAAAGAGATGACACCATCAACGAACCAATCCTGAGACAGGTATATAAGAGACACCATCCAGCCAGATTTAGGCAATGTTTTATGTGTTTTGGGAGATAAACTACACACATTTTTAAAGGGGTGGGGGAGAATTACCCCGTGCCTGAAGTTCAAGAGTAACAAGGCAGTACGAACTATTTTCTTCTGTGCAGTTTGTGAGTTGTAAGTAGACAGAATACTCGTGCTCCAGTGAACTCGACTATAATAAGGAGTACCTGACATTTGCTGTTATGGAAATGAGAGAAAGTCTCCTCACAAGACCAAACTTGCCAGAATAGGTCAATACACAAGGATCTGTTAGTATATTATGAGAAAACTGATACCAAAGCTGCAGATTTCCAACAGAAATGGAACTGCTCCTCTCCTTACAGTAGATATGTGAAAAGAAAAAAAGAAGAGCAAACTCTTGTCGTAAACTTTCAAATCTGAGAATTGATACGTTATGTTCCGGACTTCATAAAAATGAACAAAACATTTAGACCGGCCTCGTTTAGAAAAGTTTTCAGATAATAAAAGTAGTCGAAGTGATAAATACGTGACTTCTCGGACTGAAGACAACTGGAAGCCTATTCCTGCTTCCGTCGCCATCTACCGGTGCTAGAGAGTACATGTAGCTGCGCTGAAATCAAGTTTTCAAGGAAGAAATTGGAGCATCTTGTTTTGAGTGCAGTGATGGTGATTGTAAAACATATTATTATTATTATTATTTGTAATAATAGTACAGACTGAACTTTAACTTCGGGCTGGAATGAGCCCTGTATTGAAAGTATTTCGCCGGAAAGACGGTGTATCGTTGTATCCTCTTAGCTCTATAATCTTCACAAAAAAAGTTGCTACATTTTGGCTGTGACCAGATTACTTCACTTTGTGTGCACCGTTTACTGTGTTTGTGCATTCTTAGTCGATGGTTCCCAAACTTTCTTAGATTGCAGACCACTGAGGACAATTATGATTCATTCCAACACTCTTTCCTTCTCCTCCTCCCCCCCCCCCTTCTAAACTCCATACTCAAGTAATTCTTAGCGTATATCAAGGTTGAGAGTAGACAATCTAAAGGATGTTGGATTTGTCTTATTGAGAGTGATTTTATGACACGGGCCTAACAGCTGCCTGTCATGGTTTTCCACATGTCCTGGACACAGACGAGAAGCCTCTCATATTTTTTAGTGCTAGATTTCTCATCAGTCTCACAAACGCACTAACCATCTGTAGCTCGTTCTCCAGGCTGTTGTGACACAGTATGATCCAAGTATATCTGGATGTACTAAGATATACCTAGAACTGGGTATGAAGTCCTTAGTCGTGGGCTTCAAAGTGGATTTAGTCAACTACAAGCCGTCACTTACAGATTCAGAGTGGTTTCCCTGGTTATAAGTTGTCACTTTGCCACTGATGTCCTCGTAGATAAAAAGTGGTCTTCGCTGGCTATAAGTTGTCACTGATGTACTTGTAGATTCAGAGTGGTATTCACTGGCTATAAATTGTCACTGATGCCCTCTTGGATTCAGAGTGGTCTTCGCTGGCTATAAATTGTCACTGATGCCCTCTTATATTCAAAGTGGTCTTTGCTGGCTACAAGTTGTCACTGATGCCCTCATAGATTCAGAGTGGTCTTCAATGGCCACAAGTTGTCACTGATGCCCTCATAGATTCAGAGTGGTCTTCAATGGCCACAAGTTGTAACTTATGCTTTCATAGATTCAGAGTGGTCTTCAATGGCCACAAGTTGTCACTGATGCCCTCATAGATTCAGAGTGGTCTTCGTTGGTCACAAATTGTCACTGATGCCCTCTTATATTCAAAGTGGTCTTTGCTGGCTACAAGTTGTCACTGATGCCCTCATAGATTCAGAGTGGTCTTCAATGGCCACAAGTTGTCACTGATGCCCTCATAGATTCAGAGTGGTCTTCAATGGCCACAAGTTGTAACTTATGCTTTCATAGATTCAGAGTGGTCTTCAATGGCCACAAGTTGTCACTGATGCCCTCATAGATTCAGAGTGGTCTTCGTTGGTCACAAGTTGTCACTTATGCTCTCATAGATTCAGAGTGATCTTCGCTGGCTACAAGTTGTCACTGATGCCCTCATAGATTCAGAGTGGTCTTCAATGGCCACAAGTTGTCACTGATGCCCTCATAGATTCAGAGTGGTCTTCAATGGCCACAAGTTGTAACTTATGCTTTCATAGATTCAGAGTGGTCTTCAATGGCCACAAGTTGTCACTGATGCCCTCATAGATTCAGAGTGGTCTTCGTTGGTCACAAGTTGTCACTTATGCCCTCATAGATTCAGAGTGATCTTCGCTGGCTACAAGTTGTCACTTATGCCCTCATAGATTCAGAGTGGTCTTCGTTGGCCACAAGTTGTCACTTGTGCTCTCATAGATTCAGAGTGGTCTTTGCGGGATACAATTTGTCACTGATGCCCTTATAGGTTCAGAGTGATCTTCGCTGGTTACAAGTTGTCACTGATGCCCTCATAGATTCAGAGTGGTCTTCAATGGCCACAAGTTGTCACTGATGCCCTCATAGATTCAGAGTGGTCTTCGTTGGCCACAGGTTGTCATTTATGCCCTCATAGATTCAGAGTGTTCTTCGCTGGCTACAAGTTGTCACTGATGCCCTCATATATTCATAGTGGTTTTCGCTGGCTATAAATTTACACTGATGCCCTCATAGATTCAGAGTGGTCTCTCGCTGGCTATAAATTGTCACTGATGCCCTCTTAGATTCAGAGTGGTCTTTGCTGGCAACAAGTTGTCACTGATGCCCTCATAGGTTCAGAGTGGTCTTCGTTGACCACAAGTTGTCACTGATGCCTTCATAGATTCAGAGTGGTCTTCGTTGGTCACAAGTTGTCACTTATGCCCTCATAGATTCAGAGTGGTCTTCGTTGGCTACAAATTGTCACTTATGCCCTTCTAGGTTCAGTGTGTTCTTCGCTGGCTACACTGACACCTTCATAGTTTCAGAGCGGTCTTCGCTGGCCACAAGTTGTCACTGATGCCTTCATAGGTTCAGAGTGGTCTTCGTTGACCACAAGTTGTCACTGATGCCCTCATAGATTCAGAGTGGTCTTCGTTGGCCACAAGTTGTCACTTATGCCCTCATAGATTCAGAGTGGTCTTCGTTGGCTACAAATTGTCACTTATGCCCTTCTAGGTTCAGTGTGTTCTTCGCTGGCTGCACTGATACCTTCATAGTTTCAGAGCGGTCTTCGCTGGCCACAAGTTGTCACTGATGCCCTCATAGGTTCAGAGTGGTCCATGCTGGCCACAAGTTGTCACTGATGCCCTCATAGGTTCAGAGTGGTCCATGCTGGCCACAAGTTATCACTGATGCCCTTGTGGATTCAGAACGGGAGCGTCTGCTGATTGTTGTAGGGACTACACGATAACCAAAACAAAAATGCTTTCTAAAGTTTATTATTATTATTATTATTAGTCAAAGCTTCCAGCATTGCAAGGCCGAAAATCTCCACAGATAAAGATTGTGATATAATGCAGGCGGCAGTCCTCTACTGGATTGTTAATACGATTGATCGGTAAATCTACTTGACAGAAAGTCGTTCCATAAAAATCTTGTTCCTACAAGTTTGCCCAATCATGTAAGCAAACATCCTTCATGGACACAGCCGGATAAACCTTACACTCAATCTACTGCACTTTTCTCCACAGTTCGGATTTAAGCAAATATGGGAGACTGTTCCCTTCTCTGCGCAAACAAAATGGCGACAGCAAGAATTGTGTTAGTCGGGTACGGTAGAACATTAATGGGCGACTCTCGGTAAACGACAACAAATGCAGTGTCAAGTTCAGAGATGACCCCCAAAGTCAACAAAGCCCGCCTGATCGGCTGCTTATAACAGAGCCAACAGAAATACGGCAGCAGCCCGACCTGAAATGGTTAAAAGATTTGAACAGCGCGTGATGGCGAACGCTGGCTCGGGGTATTGAAGTCTTGGTCTCCCACCTTTGCTGTGTTCCTGAAAGATCTTAGCGCGTCCGAGCAGATGGTACAAAAACAAGAAACGGCGTGTAGAGAGTCCGTATTGTTGTCGACTGCTTCTATTTCATAGCCGCCATTTTGAGCGGCACTCAAAATGCTGCCCGAGTATCAAATGGAATCTTTATGCAAATGAGAACCCACTTTGACGAGTGAGCTGAGACAATCGTGTGGTCTTTTCTCTAATCTCGTTACACCAATTTTTCCTGCCCTGGATTGCATCCCCGGCGAGGACAAAGGCTTCACAGAACCCGCGGATATTTCAATAAGCAGCAGTTATTTCAAACTTAATGTGTAATTTATTTCAACCGGTACTAAAGGTCAGAAATGTGAGGTTATCTGCCCTGATATAGTTAGACAGGGCACCCGACCGAGCATATGCCCTGATTAGTATCCTTGTCTGTTATCTGGTTTGCGGGGGAAGGCAATAGTTCTACTGAATCTAAGGATTAACACAAGATCAGTCATTATCAATCATTGTAATTTAATATCCTTTATTACCTTAGAGAACGGTTCCGAAGCTTTTAGATGGAGCCATTTTGTCGAGGAAAGGAATTTTTCACTGCTTATATCAATATTTGTTTAGCATAATCAAATACAGTAACAACAAATGTTTGTGTTGAAAGTGCAATGTCTTTGCGCATGCGGTTCCTGCCTTCAGCTTTGGTTTTTCATTTCCGGTTCAAATGACGCAGAGCTCTACGTGGTCTTCACATGGCACGATCTTTAGCAATTTCTGCTGAGAATCATGTGATAATCGAAAATAGCAGTATTCGAGCAAGTTATAAAACTGTCTAGTTAGAGACCGCTTGAATGATTTGAAGAGAAGAATTACAGAATAGTTAATTTTAGGAACTAGTATGCTCAACCCCTGCGATACTCTGAACCTCTTGTGGTCCTCTCGGGGATCTCGTGTGGTCCTTTTGGGGACACCATACGGGGGGCCACGGGACCTATCGAGGACCACAAATGTAAATTCTGTAGAATCACAGGGCGGTCTTGGTGGTAAAAGCGAACGAAGAAGAAGAAGCAGAAGAAGAAGAAGAAGAAGATAAGAACTAGTATCACAGTACTGGAGCACACGCATGTCAGTTTCTCCATTCGTAGTGGAGCAACTTGGCTGTGTCTCATACAGAAGCTGACTGACTATCTGATGCGTTCAGTTTCAAGAGATTTATAATTCGTTGGGATTTAAATAAGGTGTTCAATTCAGTGTTCTTTCTAGCTCTGCATTCTCCATTGTTGGTATCCTTTGTGGACCCAAAGATTCTTCTTAGGATCTTTTTCCCAAAGATCTGCAACTGGTGTTCATCTTTCTTTGTTGTACTCCACGTTTCTGATCCATACATGACGGCTGGTCTTATTATAGTTTTGTAGATTGTTATTTTGGTGTTTTGGGACAGGATTTGAGATTTTTAACAGGTGTTGCAAGGCAAAGTATATTTTATTCCCTATCTGTACTTTGCTTTTAATTTCCTTGCTTATTATATTGCTTCTGTTGAATGTTGCGCCTA
The DNA here is from genome assembly GCA_009760885.1 of Achatina immaculata. NCBI lineage: Eukaryota > Metazoa > Mollusca > Gastropoda > Stylommatophora > Achatinidae > Lissachatina > Lissachatina immaculata. Next base: position 44,928,017 of record CM019718.1, read on the forward strand.
GCATATTTGTATGTATGTTTCTGCTTTCCTAATAATCATCTCTCCAACATTTATATAATCTGTATCATTCTGCCTCTGGCCTCTTGATATCTTCATATACTCTGTCTTATCTTGGTTAATGGTCACTTTTAGTGCCACATCTCTCAGGTGTATGCAGGTATTGATGACTTCTTGCATAGTTTCCCCCACCAGGTCGATGTCATTGTATCCTAGTATTTTAGCTTGTTCTTCTGTACTGCTTTCTTCTTTCGCTTTTCTGATTACTCTTTCTAGTACGAGACTGATTAGTAATGGAGATAATGTATCACCTTGTTTTAAACCAGTTCTTATATAGAAGGGTTCTGACTTTCTTCCTTTATATATTACTATATTTAGTGCATCTTCCATACTTGTGAACCTGAAATAGAGGAACCAGACTTAGAAGAAGTCATCTACAGCATCATGCTTCTACGAAACAACAAAACAACTGGTTCAGATGGAATTGCTGCAGAACTGATTAAGGAAGGAGGTATAAATCTACATGAACAGATATGTGTACTATCACAGCAAATATGGAGAGAAGAAAAACTCCCTAGTGAATGGAGAGAATCATTACTGATCCCAGTATTAAAAAAAAGGTGATAAGAGCTAGTGTCAAAACTAAGAGGAATATCCTTATTACAAACAAGCTACAAAATACTATCTATTATACTTTTAAATAGATTAAAACCATACAGCGAGAACATACTGGGAGACTATCAAGCAGATTTTAGGAAGAAAAGATCAGCCAAAGACCAAATATTCTATCTACACCAAAGAGCAGAAAAGTACTGGGAATATGAAAAATAAGTACATGATATCTTCATTGACTTCAAGAAAGCTTATGACAGCATAGACAAGAGCAGCTTATGGAAAATTATGAAAGAATTTGAAATACCTAATAAATTAATCAATCTGACCAGAATATGTATGGAGGAATTATTCATGTACACAGACTTTTTTTTTAATGAATGAAAATCATTTTAAAGATGGGATAACCAAATTCTAGACATAATATAGATGCGTCGAACTTAATGAACAAACATCTGCATGAATACAGCATTCATACTCACTCACGCCAATTCAACACCCACCCATCTATGCAAAAACAATACACGAAACTAACAACTGCAACTGCAGCTGTAACTATAATCAGAGACTGGCACTCCAGGCAATCCCATATGTGCTCTGCCTTCCGTTCCAACATCCACTGAAGTGTGCGCTAACATAACTAACAGCGCGAATACAGCAACAGTTACTTCTCACCTTTCGTCGTTAAAAAAAAAAGCGGTAAAGGTATTCCTGTCATGCCTTAGAGGCACATAGGGATATGGTGTTAATGCCCATATTTTCCTTGACCTGTCAGCACACTAGAGGGTGATACGGTCAGTATCACGCCTGGCCGACTTTCCTTCCCCTAACTCCAGAAGAAGTCAGGTACCCATTTCTACATCCGGGTGACTGGGATGTCACCGGCATAAGCGACGATAATTGAAGGAAACAACTTTTAAGGCAATGTTAATTATCAGGGCCACAGAAGGGGGTCCAGTCAATGCTTTGCTCCGGGGCCCAAAAGGTTTTTTTTTCCCCTATTTTAAGGTTGGGCCGGGGTGGATGAAAGATTAAGCGGGGGTGAAGTTTTGCACCTGCTTATAAAGTTTCTCTCAGAGAAATTATAATGCTGTTGTTCTTGTAAGTTCGCCCAGCCGTGCGTGCATGAGGAAGTTACTAAGAAGCCATTAAAGAGAGGAGAACAGTATTACAAAGAGCTAACATTTCAATATGCAGGTAACGCTTGAACATTTAACAAGTAGGTACAGATTAGAAGGAACAGAGGCGTGATTTTGGGAAAAGGATGAGAAAATACCGTGGCCAAGCAGAGAAACAAATGAGGTCCTATGAGAAGTTTCAGAACAATGAAAACCTGTTCAAATCGTAAGAAAGGACGATCAAAATACCTCTAATATGTGATGAAAAGACGCAAGTTAGACATTTACATTCACTAGAGATCGCGATGGAAAAAAAAAAGAGAAAGTGGAAGACGGAAAGGAAAATATCTTAACGAGCTAACCGACTGGCACAAGAGAAGAAGCAGCATGTGGATTAATCAAGATGGAGAAGCATGCTCGCTAGCTTTATTGGGCAGGGGAGGTAATGAATGAACGATACACTGTTGTAGACCGCTCTGGAGTTCATTTCAGCTGATGGATCAGGCCTAGTGGCGTCCCTTGTGTTTGTCGCCTGAGATCATATTACCCAAGCTACCGGATGAGCCTGTGTAACTTCTCCTTTTCGTTTGCCCACACATAGGCCCTTGGAATATCTGATTTATACTGATAACAGGCTGATAACAAGTACAGAGGCCACTCTTATTATTGGAGCGTAATCATTCAAGTAGTTTCTGTTTACAAAGTCAAGTTGCTCTTTGAAATTATACTCTAATAGGATCGAGGAGATTCTAGTGGGAACATTTCGCGACACATAACCGTCTGGCTTTAGGGGAGAGCGTTAGAGCACAATCTGTATGGTTAGTTTCTAAAAACTTCTTCTACTTGTCTGGAACTGCGAACTGGTATTATCTGCAGCAAATAAAAGCAGCAGTGAAAATGTTGAGGGCAGCGTCGTGTCGGATTGGGAGATGGTTACGGTGATTGCTTTTTCAGTCACTGGTGGAGTTAAAAAAAAAAAAGCAAGAGATGTGCAGTATGTATAAAATAGGAAAAAAGTAGGAGCAGCTTTATTACTTAACGATTACAAAGTTGTGACGTTTCGGCGTGAGCCTTAATCATACAAAAACATACAGGACGAAGAAATAGAGAGAGAGGAGATAAAGTATAGATTCACATGAATACTATTAAAAAAAAATTTTTTTTTTAAAGAGTGTTTTGCTGTAAATTGTAAGATGTGGCTTGTCCGGTGGTGTGTGGATTTAGTAGGACGTGGAGACTGTTTAAATAGAGACCTGTGACATGTGGTCGGTGAGTTGTAAGGGAGGGGGGTGGTGGATGCGGACCGGGATGGGGAGAGAGAGTGATGTAATATTCACCTAGCTAGGAGAAATTGAAACAGATGATTGGGGAAGAGGGGTTGCAGAGTAATGCTGTGAGGAAGTTTGAAAACTAAGAAGGGGTGGACTTAGTGGAGAGGTACTATAATGATTGAAGAAGATGATGTTACGTGTAACTAAACAGCGAGTTTAACCCATGTGGTTCCAGCGTCCCATAATTTTGAATGCAGCGGTTCTCAAGTGCCAGGCGGCTTGTTACATTTTTCATCATATGTTGGCAACAGAAAATGTAACCGCCCCCGCTGCGTTACCTGCCCTGTAGTCTGGAAAACGAAAAAAATCACCTTTCCCAAAACTATCCTCAATCTTCATGAGGGATTCACATGCGAGTTCCGTAATGTGATATATGTCATCGTTCGCAAAAGATACAGGATAACATATATTAGTGAGACTGGCCTCAGATTAGGGGACCGCATGCAAAAACATCTGTACGACATCGCCCAGCATGCTTCGAAACCAGTCCCAAATCATTTCAATGGCCCCAACCACAGAGGCAAATCTGATTTTCTAGTAACAGCCATTAAACAATGTCACGCAGATGACACAAGCCGCCTGGAACTTGAGAACCGCTGCATTCAAAATTATGGGACGCTGGAACCACGTGGGTTAAACTCGCTGTTTAGTTACACGTAACATCATCTTCTTCAATCATTATAGTGCCTCTCCACTAAGTCCACCCCTTCTTACTTTTCAAACTTCCTCACAGCATCACTCTGCACCCCCTCTTCCTCAATCACCTGTTTCAATTTCTCCTAGCTAGGTCAATATTGCATCACTCTCTCTCCCCTCCCTGGTTCCCCATCCACCACCCCCAGTTACAACTCACCGACCACATGTCACAGGTCTCTATTTAAACAGTCTCCACGTCCTACTAAATCCGTTCCTGACACACACCGCCGGACAAGCCACACCTTACAATTTACAGCAAAACACTCTTTAAAAAAATTTTTTTTTAATAGTATTCATGTGAATCTATACTTTATCTCCTCTCTGTATTTCTTCGTCCTGTATGTTTTTGTATGATTAAGGCTCACGCCGAAACGTCACAACTTTGTAATTGTTAAGTAATAAAGCTGCTCCTCCTTTTTTCCTATTTTATACATTCTGGTATCACAGCTTTACTGCAGTGCTTCGTGTATAGTTGTATACTTATACACTAATTACTGAGATGTGCAGTACTTCTTTAGCAGACTTCGCTGCCTTGAAAGGCTAGGTCTGTTACTGGGCTACCGACAGAGAGGTGGGACAGGGTCTTGGTCAGTTATGATTTGTCAACCCTGACTCTAACATATCAGAGCTATGGGGTCGCTGACATTTAAATCACTTTAAAGAGAAAGCGTCCCCCCTCCCCAACACCCCAGAGAATGATTGTGATTCAAACCCTGACTTCGGTAGGACGAACAACTGCTTTACCATGAGAGAGCAATTATTATCAACTCGACTACAATGTACCCCTTATGGTCAAGTCAGTAGTACCGAATAATGTAGACTAGTGCCCTTGGAGGTTTAGAGGTTATTACTTCTCTCCTCTGAGATCTCAACCTTGGACATTTGTCTAGTCGGCCTAATGCTAGCACCAGCCGTGGGTCTCATTAAAACCTGGTGCCTGATACATAGAAAGATGTTTCTAGAAAACATCTGTCACTGAAATTCTAAATAATAGAGTTAAAATTTAGACTTGCATGGAGCAATTCTAATTCTTCCATGAACGTTGCACCCTTTTAAGGTCAGACATTTATAGTTGCTCGTTTCGTCTTTCGTGCCACAAATATAAAAACTAATAAGAACAAACAGTAACTGATTTAGTTAAATTAATGGCAGGTTTTCAACAGTGGTTCCCATATCGTTGACTCTGATTCTCCCTTTGAGGATGAAGTCTTCAGAACATTAAACATGTTCAGTGCTTAAATCCCTTCTTCCTTCCTCGCCTTCTTTACTCTTATCTGGGGCATAGATCATCAACAAGGGCTCGCCATTTTTTCCTGTCCTGGGCTACTTCTTCTATCCGTCTCCAGATGTAGTTAATCTTCTTTTTTTTTTTTATTTTAATCTCTGCTTCACGACTCCTTCACCAGGTGTTTCTAGGTCCCCCTTGATTCCTCTTACCCTGGGGATTCCAGGTGAGGGCTTGTCTGATTCTGTTAGTGCTAGGAAGTGTATGACCTATCCTCCTCTAGCGTTTTATAAGCTTGAGCAGTGAAACAAATATATACGAAATACAGATGGAAAACAGGCCAATTATCGCACGCGTCCCGTGGTCAAGTGGCCAGTTCGTCCTTCTGCAAGGTTTCTGCTGTCCTACTGCAAGGTTTCTGTTGTCCTACTGCAAGGTTTCTGCTGTCCTACTGCAAGATTTCTGCTGTAAGTTTTGGTAATATTTCTGACCAGGGCTGGCCGTTCGTTGTTTAACAAGCGTTGCTAGGAGACATTCACAGTTGGCTAATCATTGGCTAACCATAGATTGGACCTCATTTGCATGCAGCTATCACTAGAAGCAAAAATAGCCATACAATCGAGTTATGGCTCCACATTATGGAGGATCCAACTCAGAAGCCTTGCATTACAACATGACATCGCCGTCATTATCGATCAAATAAGTTTAGCTTTAGATCGCGCAGCTTTCAGAACACCACTCACTGATATTCAAGATAAGCTGCACCACCGTGTGGTTTCGATTTTGCTGATACCGGCTTCACTCTCCACTGTCCCGTGATCATGGCGGAGGATTACAAGTCACGTGACAGGAATGCCCCAGCCTCCCAATCTCGAGCATTTGAATCAATCAAAAAATTCTGGCGTTATGAGGTGGGATCAAGTGGCGCCGCTGATGTCGGAGTCATCGCAGGTGGTCTAAATGATCAAGTTTGTTTACTGGAAACAAGCTTGAAAATAAACAAACTAGACACGCACGCGGATATTTTATAAGAGAAGAAAGTCGAACATTCCAAGCCAGGAAATAGCTAAATGGGTATAAGCAAAAAGGTTTGTGGTAGAAACTAAAGAATATAAAGGAGGGTGAGAGGTTGAAAAAGGGGACTGGGGATTGGGAGGAAAGAGAAGGGAAGGGAGGACTTCTTTGGGAAAATGTTAGGGGGAAACTAAAGAACGCCAAAAAAAAAAAAAACGCCGGAGAACGCCTCATCAAACCTTATAAACAAATTCCGTTACTAGATTTTAAAAAAAAAACGTTCCTGGTGAAATCAAGAGAGCGGAAAAGATCAGATTGACTGAATCAAAAGTCACGTGATTTCTTGACCAGGCTCTAGGTCAGTGCCGTGAGACCGATTCTCCCTGCTGTACCCTCATTTGACGAGTTGTACAAATGAGCACTCGACTCGCAGTATAGAGGACAAACTGTTTCCTAAGACGGAGAATGCAAGTACCTGTCTACACAACGAGATGCACTGGGTTACACTTATCATCATCATCATCATCATCATCATCATCATCATCGCCTTTCACTCTCTTGAGAGCATAGGCCACGGATAAAGGCTCTCCAGTCATCCCTGTTCCTGGAATTATTCTCTGCTTCCTTCCATGTACATCCCTTGTCTCTGAGCACTGTCATAAGTTCTCTTCTCCAAGTAAGTTTAGACTTTCCTCGTTTTCTGTTTCCTTGAGGATTCCATGTCAGTGCCTGTCTTGCTATGCTGGTGTTGGGTTTCCTCTAAGTGTGGCCAACCCACCTCCACTTCCTAGACATGATTTGTAGATCCATAGATTCTTGTCCTGCTCTTTCCCAGACCTCCTCGTTCCTGATCTTGTCCTGGCATTTAATGTTTAAAATCCTCCTCAAGCAGTAGTTCATGAATGTTTGTATCATCTGTTGTACTGTCTTGGTCATAACCCATGTCTCTGAACCATATAGTAGGACAGTCTTTACGTTTGTATTGAGAAGCCTAAGTTTGGTTGTTGTTTTGATGTTCTTAGGTGACTATATTTTGTTAAGTTGGATAAACGCTGTCCTGGTCTTGGCTTTAACATCCTTTTCCGTTCCCCCGTATTTATCCACCCATCATCATTCATTTGCATGTCCCTTGCGGAACTTTGGCTCCCTAACAGCACTCCTGTAGGCCTCTCGGTTGTGAGCAAGATTGCCTGCTACTGATGCATCCATTTGCAGATTTTCAATGATGTCTTGCAGCCATCTTCGCCTTGGTCTTCCTCTCTTTCTTTTTCCCATTATGTACCCCTCCAAAACGGTCTTCTCTAGATATTATCATGACGCTTAATATGTCCAAAATATTTAAGTTTTTTTCTGTTTAATCATCTTTACTAGCCAACCTTCTTCAATATTAACCTCTTGTAGTATAGATATATTTGTTCTTTTCTGTGTCCATGATATTTGAAGAACTCTTCTGTAGCATTTACATTCAAAGGCATTTATGTGTTTCTCAGCTGTTTTGTTAAGTGTCCAGGTTTCATAGGCATATGTTGCAATGGGAAAGAAGCATGCCCTTAAAGATCTTATTTTTGTAGTTCTGTCTGTTCCTCTCCACAGCTTCTTTAGTTGTTTTACTTTCTGAAGAGCGATAGATGTCCTCCTTTTAATTTCCCTCATTGTATCTCCATTATTAGTTAGTAGTGATCCAAGATATTCAAAACTCTTCACTTCTTCCAGTTTTTCCTCATTGATACATAAGATTTATCCACTATGCTGCCTAAATATGTGAAATACTCTACTTCCTCGGCTGGCACTCCCTCAATAGCTTGCGCTATTACTTTTCATTATCTTTGTTTTTTTTTTGTGTCTGATAATATATACTCCCAGTTTAGCTGAATTATTGCTTGTGCGATGGATGAATGATGTAGTTAAAACTACTATAGTATACACAAGTATAGTTTGATAGAAAATGTGGAATTTGCTGAAGAGAAATGAAGAGGTTAGGTTTAAAAAGAAAAAAAAAGAAAGGGGGGGGGGGGAAATGAGGAAGGGATGATACAGTTATTTATCATTCACGAGAAATATACTCAGCAAAAATAAATACTCGTTCTGTATTAGTGTGTTGACATTTGGCATATTAACATCTGGTCTTTGATGACTATCGTGTCATTTCTGCCGATTTAAGATCTCTCCTGTGGCCAGGCTGATGATGATCACGTGACCTATAGATGAAAGAAAATTACGGGCACTAACACGGCAAACTCGTGCATGTCTAGAGCCACATTTACTCACTTTACACGGATGACTGCGCCGTCCAAGAAGAAACTGCAGGAAGGCCCAAAAGTCAGCAGACCCTGAACAGCCTGTTTTTACCACGGGTTCTTGGTCTGGGGGTCTGGAATAGAGGCTTTAGGACGATTGCGAAATCCTGGAGAAAGATGTGGACTGTTTTCTGTTACAGGACTACAGATGTAGAATCATCTAATGATTTAACATCTAGTGTTTTAACATCTAGTATTTTAACATCTAGTGTTTGAAGTGGTAGTAATAGTAGTAGTAATGGTAGTAGTACAGAAAACAAGCTGAATTCCTTCCAGACTAAATGTTTACGAAGAATTTTGGCCAAACGCCGTAAGAAATTAACATCTTGTTGGCAGAAATGCAGATGAAGCTACTGACAGAAATTATTGAGGAAAGACGCTGGCGATGGTTGGGACATGTGTTCTAGATGACTGACGACTCACTACGAAAAATAGCACTAAGATGGACACCACATGGGAACAGAAGTAAGAGTAGACCAAAAGAGACATGGAGAAGAACAGAGAGGATGTTGAGCAAAAGAGGGCTCACCATGGCAAAAGCGGAAAAAAGGCAAAGGACAGTCGTTTGTGAAAAACCCGTGGGGAAGCCCTATGTGGCTTGGGGGACAAGGTTCAGAGAGAGTGAGAGGGAGAGAGAGAACAGTAGTAGTAGTAGTAGTAGTAGTAGTAGTAGTAGTAGTAGTAGTAGTAGTAGTAGTAGTAGTAGTAGTAGTAGTAGTTGTTGTTGTTGTTGTTGTTGTTGTTATAACAGAAGAAGAAGAACAAGAAACGAATGTGCTTGCAAAGAATTCATGCTGAATGTATACGCTTAACATAATCTGTAAAATATAGGGATTTTTTGTTCACTTTATCCTGTTGTGTCACTGTGATGTCCACACAGTGAAGAAAACTTGTGGTCGAACCGCTGGACTGCGATGTAAAAATTCGTTTCTCTTCTGCTTATTCTACATTTTCTGATTCTATCCACACTTTTACTTCATGTTTACCCCAAACCTCCGTCCAGAAATAAATTTGAAGTATACAAATAACTAATTAAGGCACATGAACTCGCTATGTGGAGATGAATTTGTTCAATTTGAGCTTTGATTCAATTAATCAGTCGCATTGGTCAATTATGTACCAGTGAACCAACGTAGCTTTTCTTGTCGGTGCAAATGTTCGTACAATTATATCTGGAAGTTCATTAACCCAAAGATGACTATCAGTGTAAAATATATTGCATGAAGCGTTTTAGCGACATGCTAATGGTGATCAGCTAACAATTTCTACGGCTGCAAAGATATAAGAATATGTTCTTGCTTAGCGGTTCAGCGGATCAGACAAGGCCAGGAACACGTGGCCAAGCAAGACCAAACCAAGAATATATTAGAAAGTGGCCAGGAGGATCTTGTTGAGAATGACTGATTGTCATTCCTCATCCTTCTCCTCTGCTTCTTTCTTTTTTCTTCTTAAAGTCATAGAACTTGTTTTCTCTTGTCTTGTCTTGTGCTATCTCCCTGTAATTACCAACTGGTGTTCTCTGCAGCTGATGCTGTGGAGGTGTTGGGCTACAGCATCGTATCGACGTGGGAGATGGCTGTGGATGCTATTTTTTTCCAATCCCGGAGTGCAGCTAAAAAGACGGGGAGTGTGCAATGCTTCTTTAGCTGACTCCACCACCATGGGGACTATGGCAATCCCTGCCCCGTTAGCCAGTCTAGGCCTGTTACTGGGGGTACCAACGGAGATGTGGGAAAGGGTCAAGGTCAGCTGTGGTTCGCTAATCCTGACTTTAGAATATCAGCTATGGGTCACTGGTTGCTTAATCAGACAGCCTCTTCATCCCCATAAAGTCATAGAAATAAACTACGAGTGCAAAACCTTTTGAAACAGATCTTCATAAGGTATCCCAGTTTCGCTTTACTTCCTTACAGCCGTATATGTAGTGTTGTCCAGTGTACCTGGCCATACAGGTAGATATTCTCTGTTTCCGAAGAAATGTGAAGGATGACACACAAAAAACTAATTATCAAATTCCGAGGACGAGTTTAAAAAAAAAAAGGCCAAGATATCAAGGGATCAAGAATCAAGAGCCTTACAAATCATTACAAATTATAAGAAAAGACTGGAAGGCGGGTCAAAAAGTCTCTTATATATTTTTCGGTGGTTACGTCCCTTTATTTGTGGTTTATTTTTGACTCGCCCTCTAAATTAAAGATATTTTTTAATGTATTTTTATTGGCTTATAGTAATCAAATAATTTGCCTCAGGAAACTAGACAGCTAAAACAAAGTGTGGTAGATAAACTTGACAAAGTAATCAGACATTGAACAGAAACTGAAAAAAAAAAAATGAGACGAAACGGACAATGTGTTTGTGAAAATCAGACAACCAGAAGTGATATGCGAGAAGAGATTTTCACGAAGTTAAAATGTCTAGAGGAACTAGAGAACCTAATATTTTAGTGCACACATATACCCCAAACACATGCCCACATATATAAAAACACATACACACAATGAAAAATAACGCCGGCTGAGATGTGCGCCGGCTGAGATGTGGGCCAGTTGAGATGTGGGCCGGTTGAGATGTGCGCCGGCTGAGATGTGGGCAGTTTGAAGAACCGAGATAAGTGGATAAGCATGACTGGTCCCTACCTGCAGGCAGGGCTCCTAACATTGATGATGATGATGATGATGATGATGATGATGATGATGATGATGATGATGATGATGAGTGTGCAACCAAGTGAAAGTGTCTTTGATTGGCGACTCTTTCTCTACGTTTGTGACTACATGTACTAAACTGAATGTTTTAAAGAGGAATGAAAGTTGAATGATGAAGGGCAGGATGCCAGACGGGCCTGTGTTCCCAATTCTTCACTCTTTGAAAATAAAAATTCGTTCATTCGTTCCTACAGGTAACCTTCATGGAATCTGACTTTAACACACGCACACACACAAATAATAATAATAGTTGGAAAAATAACTTCTCCATATTGATCAGGTCCACCAGAAATGTGCCTCTTGAAACATCAAACTATATCTAAGGCATTTATCTGGAACTTAAACCCAGAAAACAAGAAACAAATGTCCAATTCAACCCAAGTTCGTTGTGTACGCTGCTTGCCAATGGTTATTCAAGAGCATACTGCAAGTGTAACGCGGATGAATACATATTATGATAATCATTTGAGAATGTGTTATTATTAGAACAGCTTTTGAACCAGTGGCCAGCGACGCGGAATAACTGTTTTATACATCCGAGTGTCGAACAGCAAAATCAGCGATAAAAAAGAATGCTAGAGAAACAGAAAAATGTGCTCTGTATAATGGATTTGTACAATTGTTGGGGCTGAATATCTTACCTTAGGACGTGAAGTATGTAGCGAGTGATTTTGAACTATGTTTTAAAAATATCTACTTGACATTATTTCAAACATTTAAGAAATAGTGGCTTTCTCTCTCTCTCTCTCTCTTTCTCTCTCTCTCTCTCTCTCTCTCTCTCTCTTCCATGCAGCACATATTAAAAATAAGGACAAACAACTTGATATTCTACCCCTAAAGAAGAGATTTCTTTTCAACAAGGCCAAGTTAATTCATAAAATTCTATCGCACAATGCTCCACCCTATCTCTGGTCGTTGTTCAAATCCAACCCAAAACGAAAGAAAGAGCATCAGAAAGAGTATAATAAAGAGTATCAGAAAGAGTATAAGAAAGAGTATCAGAAAGCAACGTCGATGTACGTCTTAATTTTAGCATGTATACGGTAATTTTAAGAACATTTTCGTCTCCATCATCATCAATAACGTAAGCAGAATATCAAGTTGCTGTCTCTGCAGTCAGTCATCAAAAAAAAAAATTGACCCGAGATTCTTATTAAAAGTCCAGGCTTCTTCCTCCTCCTCCTCCTCCTCCTTATTCTTCTTCCTCCTCCTCCTCCTCCTCCTCCTTATTCTTCTTCCTCCTCCTCCTCCTCCTCCTTATTCTTCTTCCTCCTCCTCCTCCTTATTCTTCTTCCTCCTCCTCCTCCTCCTCCTCCTTATTCTTCTTCCTCCTCCTCCTCCTCCTCCTCCTCCTTCTTCTTCTTCTTCTTCCTCCTCCTCTTCCTTCTTCTTCTTCTTCTTCCTCCTCCTTCTTCTTCTTCCTCCTCCTCCTTCTCCTTCTCCTCCTCCTTCTTCTTCTTCTTCTTCTTCCTCCTCCTTCTTCTCCTCCTCCTCCTCCTTCTTCTTCTTCTCCTCCTCCTCCTTCTTCCTCCTCCTCCTCCTTCTTCTTCTCCTCCTCCTCCTCCTTCTTCTTCTTCTTCTTCTTCCTCCTCCTCCTTCTTCTTCTCCTCCTCCTCTTTCTTCTTCTTCTTGGAGCTGCGAGCTGGTATTCTTTGCAGTTGATGCAGTGAAGATGTCAAGGCACAGCATAGGATCGGATTTGAAGGCTGGTGTCCACATCCGGATATAGAAAGATCGAGGTTCTACTGGAAGAAATGTTCGAGTCTCTGCTGGTCGTTTTATTTCATGCTCAAACGCCACGAGAAACTATCGACCATCGCTTCACCCCTCGAGTTATCTGTTCCCTTCAGTAGGGGCGCGTTTCACCGACTGGGCGACAAATCGAGAGATCGCCATTACGTGAACATGGGACAGTCATTCGCTCAAGTGAACCAGAAAATGCAGGAAGAAAGGGCCCGCCACCCACACAGCCTTCGCACGTCATGCTCGACTTGGATCAGACAGCGTCATGGAGGAACCCCAGATCGTTACGGTTGGTGGAAAAATATATTTCAGCTGATCTTTGTCGAGAGTGCCCCATAGTGGGCCCTATTGTTCTAAGAACTGAGAGAGAGAGAGAGAGAGAGAGAGAGAGAGAGAGAGAGAGAGAGGGTGTACCAAATCAGGAATGTTTACACCAAACAGAAATGCTCAGAGACTGGAATGAAGATTTAAAGAAAGAAAAAAAGCGATTGAAAAAAAGAGAAATAAAGTAGGATGGAGGAAAATAAGATACAGAGGTAGATACAGAGGAAAAGGGAGAGAAAGGATAATAATTTAAACAGAAAGAAAGAAAGAAAGAAAGAAGGAAAGAAAGAAAGAAAGAAAAACTACTGCGTGGGTTATTAACCGGGGATATCCACATTCACAGAGCGAGGGTATCCATGCTCACGGAGAGGGGGTATCCACACTCGCAGAGAGGGGGTGTCCACGCTCACAGAGAGGGGGTATCTACGCTCACGGAGAGGAGGTACCCACGTTCACGGAGAGGAGGTATCCACGTTCACAGACACCCACAATCACAGAGAGGGGATACTGGCAGAGCCTTCCAGAGAAAATATATAATCTGGTTGAGATTCCCCCCTCTCCCCCTCCCCGCGTTCATCTGTTCTCATCCATTCACGAACTCTCCCAAGTTCCCCCCCCCCCCCACGAGCCCACTCTTAACCTGAGAAAATCCCCCGGGCCCCGGAGGATGCATTGGGTGCCACGTCTACCCCCCCCCCCCTCACCCAAAGAGCCTGGATGTGAGAATCAAAAATGATGGAGGAGTGGGACTTGATCTCTAAACATATTTTTTTGGAGGGGGGGGGGAACAAATTGTTGTTCAAAGTTTCTTTCATTCCCACTATTCCCTGCTTTCCAGGAACCGGATAAAAACAAGTTCCCGACATTGCTTGAAGTATCTAACAGAATTTGTTATGACGATGGTGATTTCGACAACGTGGTGAAATGATTATGGGGATATTACTAGATAGTGATTACTCGATGGGGGGGGGGGGTCTTGAACTCATACGCAGGCTGAGAATCCCTGCTCACATGTAAAATATGGCTAATGCAGAGCGAGAAACTGAGTTGGTCAAGTAACAGCTACAGCAAAATCATTCTGGACAGAAACATACAAAACAAGCGAAGGCAACAAAACCAGGAAAGACAACATCACAAGTTAGGAAGGAAGATCTGAGTTGAATGTACCTTAACGAGGGAAACGTTCATTTTTTTTAAAGGAAAATAAAAATAAGAAGGGAGCACGTGTTGATTTTAGTGCTGGACATAGAATACTGTATGTATATGTGCATGTGTGCGTGTATGCATGTGCGTTAATGGCAAACAAATTAAAGTGAAGAAGGGTTGTAATCTTTTGACTCTTGCTCACTTGTGAACGGGACCGAACGCTTGGTCGACGGGATTTGCGGTCGAATCACGGCGACCAGACACAGTGGCCCGTTCACAAGTTCTCACACTTACACGAGTATGCTAATGAGGGTAATATCACATGATCCAGGAATATGGGATAGAGACGCGAGGAGAGTTGCGCGAAAAATAGCTCTCGTTCTGTCAGGCTATGGCGAGTACGCATTTTTATTATCTGAAAGAGGTCTTAACGTTTTGGGCAAACTGTGTATTTCTATTATTAAAAAGGGACGTGACTATGTTGTGTCCCGAGTTATGATCTCAGAGCGTTGCTCATCCGCCTCGTTCGTGTTAAGTCATGATTGTTTGTGATTGTAATAGGTCAAGTGACATCCTGTGATATCCAGAGTCCACTGTCGTGGACAAGTAGTATGTGTAGAAACTTCATGTAGCATTCGTAAGAAGGGAAATAGCGTATATGACATCGAGGTAATGTTGCTAGCTTTTTATATGGATGCTGTGTATTCAGTATATGACACCGATATAATGTATTTCATTTGGACCATGTAGAGGGTTTGAAATATCGATTAAAACGATAGCGTCATCTATCTCGTTGTACATTCACATATCTCCCTATGTAGATGTTAAGATGTCATTGAGAGTTAATATGAGCAATATTTGTCAAATGCAAATAAGAAGAGATGCACTTGAATGTATGCTTTGATTATATATATATATATATATATATATATATATATATATATATATATATATATATATCACAGGCAGTAGAGCTGCTGTGAACAGCTGCCTTATATTTAAGTTACTGATTCATTCATTCATTTGCATGTCCCTTGCGGAACTTTGTTACTGATTGCTTGTGAGAAATAAATAGTTCATATGGGAGTGTTTATATGCTCTGGTTGGACTTATCATTTATTGTGTGGCAGATGAATGACAGGACTTGTTTGTAAGATCATTGTTGTAATTAGATACTATATGAAACCATCACAGTGATGGTCGTAGGCAAAGGGAACGGCCCAAGAAGGAAAGCAGCTGGGTTGAAAAATAATTGGGGCGTCAAGTAGGAAGTGAAAACCTCTGATTCATTCATTCATTTATTTGCATGTCTCTTGCGGAACTTTGTCTCCCAAACAGCACTCCTGTAGGCCTCTCGGTTGTGAGCAAGATTGCCTGCTACTGATGCATCCATTTGCAGATCATCAACGATGTCTTGCAGCCATCTTCGCCTTGGTCTTCTTCTCTTTCTTTTCCCATTATGTACCCTTCCAAGGCTGTCTTCTCTAGATTATCATGACGTTTAATGTGTTCAAAATATTTAAGTTTTCTCTCTTTAATCCTCTTTACTAGCCGACCTTCTTCAATATTAAGTTCTTGTAGAATATATATATATATATTTGTTCTTTTTTTGTGTCCATGATATTAGAAGAATTCTTCTGTAGCATTTACATTCAAAGGCATTTTTTGCGTTTCTCAGCTGTTTTGTTAAGTGTCCAGGTCTCACAGGCATATGTTGCGATGGGAAAGATGCATGCCTTTAAAAATCTTATTTTTGTAGTTCTGTCTGCTCCTCTCCACAGATTCTTCATTTGTTTTACTTTCTGAAGAGCGATAGATGTCCTCCTTTTAATTTCACTCATTGTATCTCCATTACTAGTTAGTAGTGAAACACCTCTGATACCGCAGGCAAATAGCCGAGCTCCCATTTCATAAGTATGCACAGGGGATTGGAGGAATGGGGTGTGAGCTAGGAAGAGGAAGATAGTGGTTTTCGCCCGACCACACAAGTGGTTATAGCATGTCCATGTCCATAGAGACCCTGGGGACATCGATCCCATATAAACAGGTTGAGAATAGGAGCAAGTACAGATACATGTGTATAGAATATATATATATATATATATATATATATATATATATATATATATATATATTCATAGGAGCTAGAGATACGTCAGTATGTACATATCCATCCCTCATATCTTCTACAATAGAGAAGTAACCACTATACGATAACGATCAATGCTGTCAAAAACTATGAAATAAGGTTTTACACAATCACGAGAAGGCATCTGGCCAGCTACATCATGAGACGCTGATGAAACGTCTTTTAGTCATCACTTTGTTTTAGAATTTCGCATAAATTTATAGATCTTTATGTCGCCATTAATGTTTTGGTGCTTTGTGGTTTATATTATCTTTGACATGTGAAACTGGGGAAGATGGCGTCACGTGGCAAACATGAAATCATTAGAAGTTCACTACGAAGATTCATTCAGAGCACAAGCATAAGACAGACAAGCAGGCAGGCAGGCAGACAGACAGAGACAGACAGACAGACAGACAGACAGACAGACAGACAGGCAGACAGACAGACAGAGACAGACAGACTGAGACAGACAGACAGACAGACAGATAGATAGATAGATAGATAGATAGATAGATAGATAGATAGATAGATAGATAGATAGATAGATAGATAGATAGATAGATAGATAGATAGATAGAGATTATGAAGCTGTGAGTGGTTTTATAATTTTAAAAATCAATTTACTCTCCTCCTACTCCTAACCCCATTCCTATCCTCTTCTACATTTTTTTTTTACTTCACCTAATCCTTTTTTTTTCAGAATTGAAATCAAGGTGAATTTATGAAAGATCTGGCCTTTTTCTTCAACATCCAGTTCTCGCGACAATCATTTCTCGCTTGAATGACTACACATGATCATGCTCGATTGAACACCGTGAAAACTGTTGGTATTTCTCTCTTGACACGTCCTTTCCAGCCACATTCGCTTCTGTTCCACAACCGGACACCCAAGAGGAAGGTCTCTGTAGCGCTTCGGGTGTAAGAAAAGAACGTTCGCGGCAGCCGCCCTCCCTCACCCCTTCTCTTTCACAATAACTGGGGCTTTCAGCATGAAGGAGAAGATAGAGGAAGTATCGAAACTGTAACGAATATGTTTACGTGTATCACGTAGTTATCAGGTCTCTGGTAACTTGTTTTCCTGCCATCAGACACCACTTAAATACGCCTGAGACATAAATTGCTGCCTTGGTTTTATGCAATAACAAAAAAATAACTTTAGCAATAATGAGACCGGCTAGCGTAGTGGTTAGAGCACTCGTCTAACAAAAGAGTGGTCGAGGGTTCGAATCCCCAGCAGACCAATACGGCCCCGAGGTCGGCCCAGCCTCGTAAAATGAGTACCAGATACAATATGGGAAGGAAAGGCGGTAAAGAACTGGCCATCCTACCTCATAATGAGGTCTCTAAGCCTTCATCGCCTACAGCATTTGCTACTGGATTACCTTTACCTTCACTTTACCTAATAATAATAATAATAATAATTCAGTAAACATATTCAACAGCTACAGTATCGACTGAGTAACCACGTGGTTAGTGTATTCGTCTTTCACAGCGAAAGTTGGTGGTTCCAGTCTGTCATTTGTCACTCAGCTCTGTTCCCTCTACCAATAATCCCGAACCCAGCTCTGTCCCCTCTACCAACAAGCTCTGTCCCCTCTACCAACAAATTCTGTCCCCTCTACCAACAAGCTCTATCCAGCAAACTCTGTCCCCTCTACTAAAAAGCTCTGTCCCTTCTACCAGCCAGCTCTGTCCCCTCTACCAAGAAGCCCGAATCCAGTTCTGTCCCCTCTACCAAGAAGCTCGAACCCAGCTCTGCCCCCTCTACTAAGAATCCCGAACTCAGTTCTGGCTCCTCTAGCAACAAGCCCGAACCCAGTTCTGGTCCCTCTACCAACAATCCCGAACCCAGTTCCGGTGCCTCTACCAACAATCCAGAGCCCAATTCTGGTCCCTCTACCAACAATCCCGAACCCAGTTCTGGTCCCTCTACCAACAATTCCGAACCCAGTTCTGGTCCCTCTACCAACAATCCCGAACCTAGTTCTGGTCCCTCTATCAACAATCCCGAACCCAGTTCTGGTCCCTCTACCAACAATCCCGAACCCAGTTCCGGTGCCTCTACCAACAATCCCGAACCCAGTTCTGGTCCCTCTACCAACAATTCCGAACCCAGTTCTGGTCCCTCCACTAACAATCCCGAACCCAGTTCTGGTCCCTCTACCAACAAGCCCGAACCCAGTTCTGGTCCCTCTACCAAACAATCCCGAACCCAGTTCTGGCCCCAGGGAACTATCCTGGTAGACACATTCTGGGGCGCAAAGTTGGACTTCCAAAAGACTGCACAATTTATCCAAACAGTAAATATAGAAGTCTGAGGCTAGAGCTATTGAAGAGAAGAAGAAGAAGAAGAAGAAGAAGAAGAAGAAGAAGAAGAAGAAGAAGAAGAAGAAGAAGAAGAAGAAAAAGAAGAAGAAGTACACCGCTTGGCCGCATTTCCTCCACAAGTTTCAGAAGGAATCTGGTAGCCTTTTCTATAGCTTCTTCTTCTTCTTCTTCTTTTTCTTCTTTTGTTCTTCGTTCGCTTCTATCACCAAGACCTCCCCGTGATCCTCCTGAATTTACTCCTCGCTTGAGCCTGTATTGTTGGTGGGTCTCAGAGGCGGGATTGCATGACACCGTGGTTTTCGTTGCACCAGTTTAATCTAGAGTTGGACTTCCTAACCGGAAAACCTCGACGTGTTTGGATATCAGTATATCCACGCTGCCCATCCAGTCCAGCGTTGTACTTTCTCACCGGAAAACCTCAGCGTGATTAGGATACGCATACATCCCCGTCGGGTGAGAGGGGGTTGCCTATCTAGACTGCATTGGTCCAGTATCTCGGACTTCAGCATTTTGTGGTCGTGGTCTCTACGCGTCCCAGTTGTGATCAGGACGGAGCTTTTGTCCAGGAGGACGAATCCTCGCCACTAGTTAGTTTCACCCCTGGGTTGTCACAGTTTAAGCATATTATCTCCGTATGGGCGTGTTTAGTACGTGACCGACCTCTAGAGCGGAGGTACCGTGACATGAGTAGCCATCAAGTTTCACCGCTGGTTTAAGCCGGTTTAGGCATATTTCACCAGTATGGGTGTATATTGGACGTGGCCGGCCTCTAGAGCAGAGGTACCTTAGTATGAGTAGCTCTCGCTGCGAGACTACTGGACACAATGATTAAGCTTCACTTTATCCTTTCCATCACCTTTTCACATCGGCGCCGCACGGCAAACCTGATTTCTTTTTCACATTTTCATCATTGGCCGGGAGGAGTTTCACTCCAATCACGGCATCCGAAGTATCTCGCCACCAGTGTCTTAACCTCTGGGTTAAGCCGGTTCAGGTATTTCCTCGACATGAGTGCACATAGGACGTGGCCGACCTCCAGATCAGGAGTGTCGTGATTTGAGCAGTCCTAACCTCTAGACTACTGTTTACTTCACTTAATCCTTTTTTCATCTTTTCCACAGTGGCGCCGCGCGGCAACCCATTCGCACCTTTCTTCATTGGCCGGGAGGAGCCCCACTCCACGCACGGCAGCTGAAGAATCTCGCCAGCAGCGGTAGATGAGCTACCAAACATGACTCTCATCTACCGGAAGCGTCTGGTTTTCAGGCGCCAGATATTTGCCTTCGCCCCTTCTCCTGTCAGTTTGAACAGTTCTGCCACGAGAAGGCCAGGAGCTGAATCTGTCTGTCAGAGGCTATTTGAGATGCACGCATTGGATACATTTCATTGGAGTGAGAGCGTATCCCTCACCCCACCTTCGGCTATAACAGTCCTTAGAACCAAGCGGTGTACTAACCACATAGCTCTCTAAAGTTGTACTGACCACATAACTCTCTAAACGTTGTACTGACCACATAGCTCTCTAAACGTTGTACTGACCACATAGCTCTCTTGTACTGACCACATAACTCTCTAAACGTTGTACTGACCACATAGCTCTCTTGTACTGACCACATAACTCTCTAAACGTTGTACTGACCACATAGCTCTCTTGTACTGACCACATAACTCTCTAAACGTTGTACTGACCACATAGCTCTCTTGTACTGACCACATAACTCTCTAAACGTTGTACTGACCACATAGCTCTCTTGTACTGACCACATAACTCTCTAAACGTTGTACTGACCACATAGCTCTCTTGTACTGACCACATAACTCTCTAAACGTTGTACTGACCACATAGCTCTCTTGTACCGACCACATAACTCTCTAAACGTTGTACTGACCACATAGCTCTCTTGTACTGACCACATAACTCTCTAAACGTTGTACTGACCACATAGCTCTCTTGTACTGACCACATAACTCTCTAAACGTTGTACTGACCACATAGCTCTCTTGTACTGACCACATAGCTCTCTAAACGTTGTACTGACCACATAGCTCTCTTGTACTGACCACATAGCTCTCTAATCTGCTGAGAGGTCAAGGCGCTTACAACATATCTCTCAGGCCTTGTCATTAAAAAAAAAAATACACAAAACGAAAATATTTTCTAAGAAAACTAGAGACGATGAAGGTCTCATTGGCTGAAATGTTTTAATTTTATTAATCTTTCTACCATTTTGTTGCAGAACTACCTTATTCATCGTCTCTTTCGGTGATACCTGCATAGCTCAGATTACTTCTCTATTTTGGTTCTAACGTTTCTTCCATCTAAAACATACAGTATTCTTGTCAGGTATTAGTTCAGCAAAGTGAAGCAGTGTATGAGTTGCTGGGCGTGTTTGTGGCTGCTCGGATCTTACTACAACACAAGCTTAAACAAGTAACGATGTGAATGTTGGTCATTTGATCACGTGATTTGAGTTATGTCTTTTTTTTTTAACATGGTCACGAAAGGGGATTTTTAAGCGGGTCTTTTGAAGACAGAGAATGGAAGCTAGAGGGTGGGCTAAACATGGACTACATATGTGAAGTCTTGGAGCAGAGCACGTACTCGAACCTGTTCTTCAATGTAGAGGTCATTCCGTTGTCGCGGTAAAAGTCAACATGAAGTGTTTGTTTGGATGTTGTGTGTTGCCTTGCCACTACTTACAACACGAATCATCACGCATACACATCCATCCACCGCTAGATCGCGGCGTACATGTATAAGGGACAAAGATGTATGAGGGACAAACATGTATGAGAGACAAACATGTATATATAACAAAGGTGTATGAGGGACAAACATGTATGAAGGACAAATATGTATAAAGGACAAACATGTATGAGGGACAAACATGTATGAATGACAACTATGTATGAGGGACAAACACGTATGAGGTACAAACATGTATAAGGGACAAATGTTTACAATGACCTCTTATAAACTCTCTCTCTCTCTCTCTCTCTCTCTCTCTCTCTTCTTACTCTCCTGTCTAAAGTATGTTGTCTGCTTTTCGAACCTTAGTATGCATGTTTTTCTTGAACATTTTAGTATTCCTATTAATAATATATTATATTAATAATATTAATATGTAGCCAAATCAGGATTACTGTTCTTTCTGTCTGTGCTGTCACCTTCTGTATTATCGAGGTGAATAGAGATACCCGAGTTGCCCACATGGACACTCTCTACTTTATTTCTTTTTTTTTTTACGTTCCAGCACCTTTTAAATCTCCTTCTTCCTTTTTCTCTTTCTTCATCTCCTTCCTTTTTCTCTTTCTTCATCTCCTTCTTCCTTTTTCTCTTTCTTCATCGGGATTATTTTTTATTCCATTTCAGTTCACACATTTTCCTTTCTCAGGTAAAAGTTTTCGCCTTGTTTAAAACTTTCCATTTTAGTAGATTGATTGACTTTCCTCTTGGGCCAACATTGGCTCATAGGGCGGAAATAATATCTTTCCATGTCTGACTCTCGCCGCCGCCCTCTGTAGGTCTTGGATGTACTTGAATCCCAAAGTTGTGCTCTCTCTAGTGATGGTTCTACGTAGAGTCTCCCTTGGCCTTATTTTATCTATTGTATCTATTTTAGTGACAGAACATTATTATAATTTCTACATTGTAATTTCTACATTACAATTTCTGTACTGTAATTTCTTCATTATAAATGCACCTAGCGGCCGTGACACAACAAGGAACTGAATCCCTCGCGTGAGTGCAGATTTAACAGCGATAAAATCAGCAGCTCCAGCGGTAGACCAGTAAGCGATCGAGTTTTGGCAGATAAAATGCGAACACACAGAGGGACGTGAAAGCCGTATTTCCTGTCGCTCTTCAACACGATAAAACAATTTCCACTTGACAAGGGAAGCTCCGGTTTTTTTCAGGGCGGTTCACGTTTGGTGCTCTTTGGCCACACGAGGCGGGCAAAGACGGGCAGTGGCAGAGCAGGAAATAAAGTGACTTTAATGGCGACCAACAGCATCTCTTCGATTTCAAGTTTTATAATAACAACAATCACAGTCAGCTTGAGTCCCTCACGTTATTCATTATTTCACGATTTTGAAGTGGATCTGTTACTAGTACTCTCCTCCGCACGATTTTTTTTGTTGTTCTATACGTTGTCATCATGTTATGGTACATTGTCATTACGTTATGGTACGTTGTCATCATGTTATGGTACATTGTCATTATGTTATGGTACATTGTCATCATGTTATGGTACATTGTCATCATGTTATGGTACACTGTCATCATGTTATGGTACACTGTCATTATGTTATGGTACATTGTCATCATGTTATGGTACACTGTCATCATTTTATGGTACACTGTCATTATGTTATGGTACACTGTCATCATGTTATGGTACATTGACATCATGTTATGGTACACTGTCATCATGTTATGGTACATTGTCATCATGTTATGGTACATTGTCATCATGTTGACGTACAATGCAGTCATGTTATACTAGATTGTCATATTGTTATGGTACATTCTCATCATGTTAAGGTACATTGTTATCATGTTAAGGTACATTGTCACTATGTTATGCTACATTGTCATCATGTTATGCTGCACTGTCATCATGTTAAGGTACACTGTCATCATGTTAAGGTACATTGTCATTATGTTATGCTACATTGCCATCATGTTAAGGTACATTGTTATCATGTTAAGTTACATTGTTATCATGCTATGGTATATTGTCATTATGTAATGCTACACTGTCATCACGTGCAGTCTTCGCCGGGAAAAGTTGACTGCAATAGATCTCCACCTTGTTCTGTCTCATACCTTTGCGGTGAATGTGGGTAAACAATGGACAAGGGCGACATTACTAAACCCGCACTGGAAAGACTAAGGGAAAATGAAGAGCAGAAATGGAAGAACAACGTAATTATGCAGTGATTGCAGGAGCCAGGACAAATTAAAGGTGCTGATAGGAAATCTGAACCGCGTGGCAGAAAACGCATCGTAAACAACTAATACTTGATGGAAACTACTAGCACGCATACTCTTGGGTGGATGCTTCGGCATGCGGCGGGGCATATACCAGGCCATCCTGAGTGCAATGACTTTGAACCCTGTGGCTAAACTGCTTCCTGTCCAGATTTGGAATTGGTGAACTGTGCTAACCGAGGCACAAGTACAAGATGTTACAGAAGAAAATAATTCTAGAACTTGTCAATCCTTGATACACTTCTGTTCGGCATGAGTACTTCACTAGGAAGAGCATTCACATTCTCACCTGAAAGGTTGTGAGGATTTAGAGAAGTTTGCATTCAGATCTCACCTGAGAGGCTGTGGGGATTTAGAGAAGTTTGCATTCAGATCTAACCTGAGAGGTTGTGGGGATTTAGAGAAGTTTGGATTCAGATCTCACCTGAGAGGCTGTGGGGGTTTAGAGAAGTTTGCATTCAGATCTAACCTGAGAGGCTGTGGGGATTTAGAGAAGTTTGCATTCAGATCTCACCTGAGAGGCTGTGAGGATTTAGAGAAGTTTGCATTCAGATCTAACCTGAGAGGTTGTGGGGATTTAGAGAAGTTTGCATTCAGATCTAACCTGAGAGGCTGTGGGGATTTAGAGAAGTTTGCATTCAGATCTAACCTGAGAGGCTGTGGGGATTTAAAGAAGTTTGCATTCAGATCTCACCTGAGAGGCTGTGAGGATTTAGAGAAGTTTGCATTCAGATCTCACCTGAGAGGCTGTGAGGATTTAGAGAAGTGTGCGTTCTAATCTCACCCGACAGCCTGTAGGGATTTAGAGAAGTTTGCATTCAGATCTCACCTGATAGCCCGTGAAGTTTTAGACAAGTTTGCATTCAGATCTCACCTGACAGCAGGTGAAGTTTTAGAGAAGTTTGCATTCAGATCTCACCTGACAGCAAGTGAAGCTTTAGAGAAGTTTGCATTCAGATCTCACCTGACAACCAGTGAGGATTTAGAAAAGTGTATTTCCTTCTCTCCAACATCAGCCACATCTAGGCCAACATTCACAGTTCAATACATGCTTTCTCTGATGTTTTTATGTAGATTTTCATCAAATCTCTCTCTCCCTCCCTCCCTCCCTCTCTCTCTCTCAATCTCTCTCCCTCCCCCTCTCTCTCCCTCACTCTCTCCCTCTCCCTCTCTCTCTCTCTCTCCTTCCTTCTCTCTCTCTCTCTGACGTTTTAATCTTTCCTTCACAACAGTGATACCACCTATCAGAGGGCATCAATGAGTCTTTGCTTGTGTATGCTTGGTTCCAGTTATCAGAGAGCAGAATAAGACAGATGACTGAACAACAACCAGTCTCATGGGTGATCAGGAAAAGGAGATGGACATATGTTGGCCACTTGATGAGAAGAAATGATCAGAGAATCCCAAAACAAGCTATCAAGTGGAACACAACAGGCCGAAGAAAAAGAGGCAGACCGTGTGAAACTCTGAAGAGGACATTATTAAGAGAGGCCAAATTAACAGACATAAAATCCTTTGATGAGGTTGAAAGACTCGCCGAAGACAGAAAAAATTGGCGAACTACTTTGCGAGCCCTATGTGACGTTTAACGGCACGGGAAGGATATAAGATATAAGATAAGATATCAGAGAGCAAATTATAAGAGTGCTGGAAGACATAAACACAGATGAGAAAGATCTGAAACTCATCAAAAACACATACTGGCAGCAATCAGCAGCAGTGAGGGCTGAGAACCAAATAGGAGCATTCCAAGACATAAAATTGGGAGTGAGACAAGGATGTGTTCTATCTCCTGACCTCTTTTCCTTGTACAGCAAAGACATAATGAGAAATATAGAGAGCTTGCCAGGAGTATCAGTTGGCGGGTACAACCTTAACAACTTAAGATATGCAGACGACACAGTTCTGATTGCTAAAAGTGAAGGGGAGCTACAGGCTCTTCTGGACATCGTGGTTCGTGAAAGTAAAAGTAAAGGTCTCAGCCTGAATAAAAAGAAGACTGAAGTGACGGTCATCTCAAAGAAAAGAATACCACCAAAATGTAGCATTACCATCGATGGCACAGAACTGAAACAAGTTGATAGATTAAAGTACTTAGGGACGA
This sequence comes from Achatina immaculata, assembly GCA_009760885.1. NCBI lineage: Eukaryota > Metazoa > Mollusca > Gastropoda > Stylommatophora > Achatinidae > Lissachatina > Lissachatina immaculata. The sequence goes on from CM019718.1 coordinate 44,953,784, forward strand.
TTATAACAGCTGATGGGAAATGTCACAATGAAATAAAAAGCAGACGTGCTCAGGCCAAGTCAGCATTCCAGAAAATGAGAAACATCTTGTGCAACAGATCCATATCAATGGAAACAAGATTTCGAGTACTTAAATGTTACATCGAGCCAATTTTGCAAGGTTCATGAATAGGAGAATGCAGCGAGAAATGGAGGCCATGGAAATGTGGTTTATAAGAACAGGTAAGAAAACCAACGAGGAAGTCTTAAGAGAGGCTGGAGTTAAAAGGCAAATTACAGCAAAGATCAGAGGCAGACAAGCGAGATTTGTAGGACATTTTCTGAGAAGAGGAAAACTGGAACACATTGTGGCAACTAGAAAAATTAAGGGAAGAAGAGACAGAGCAAAACATACACAGAGAGAGAGAGAGAGAGAGAGAGAGAGAGAGAGAGAGAGAGAGAGAGAGAGAGAGAGAGAGAGAGAGAGAAGTTACTGGATGGACTGTCAGTGTGGCTGGGAAGAAAGTCACCGACGGATCTCATAATCAAGTCTAAAGAGAGAAAATCGCGGAGAGAAATGATCGCCTACGCCACGCGGCACCTGATTGATTATCAGAAAGCATCAGTGAGTCTTTCCTTGTGCATGCTTGATGTATGTTCCAGCTATCAGAGATGATTAACACATCTTCTTGTCCTGCGGTGTGAATGAATGTTCTACCCACTTAAATGTGCTTTTTCATAACTCTGAATCGCCGTGAGGACTTTGATTCTACGCAGTGACCGGTTAATCGACAATTACGGATAAAAGAACAGAGAAAAAATAAAAACAAAAAACCGAAACTTTCAGAGGTCTTCTGTTACCGTAACCGGTTTATTTGGTAAAAAAAAAAAAAAAAACATGACGAAAAAAAAAGCACCTATGGAAGAAATCAGTTGAAGAATATTTAAGCCAGTCGGCTGATGATGCAGAATCTGCGTGGAGGAGAACAGCCAGTTTTGACTTTGGTTCAGCATGTGAGAATTTTGTGAAGGTTAAATCTCTCCGCAAATAAGCTAAGGGGGAAAAGAAAACTCAAAAGCGTGACAGGAACATTCAATTCCAGCTGTTTATAAAGCATATGTAACTGTACATTAGGGGAACTTGTACTTGTATGAACTCCCTGTAACTTCGAGCTAGAGTACTTTGCAGACGTTGCTGTAGAGGTGTTGAGGAACATCATCGTATTGCCATGGGAGCGGGTTATGGCAGCTACTTTTTCAGTCCCAGAGTACAACTAAAAAGCAGGCGGTGTGCAATGCTTCTTTAGCAGACTTCACCACCATGGGGACTATGTTAGCCAGGCTAGGCCTGTTACTAGGGGTACCAACGGAGAGGTGGGACAGGGTCAGATCAGCTGTGGTTCGCTAACCCTGACGCTAGCCTATCAGCTATGGGTCACTGATTGTCCCATCGGGCAGGCGTCATCACCCCCACACTGGGAGGGGGGGGGTGTAAATGTTGTATTGAAAAAAAAAGCCCGGTATTTCTGAAAGTACTTCATGCAAGGTGAAAGACAGGTATAATTTTACCGGTTTGAAAAAGTCCTATCACTGATTCTACGGCTGACGTTGGGGCAGTAAAGAAAACAAAGAACAGATCTTCCCATTTTCTCAGTTTTGCGAGTATGGAAAAATAAAAATATAGAAGGAAATGCCAAACAACCGAAACTCATAGTCAGGGCTCGCATCCAGGTCAACCGCCATTTTTAATATCCAAATCCCTTTGTCTGTATTCTCACACCAAGGTTGAGCGCGTTCATTAACAAACCACTGTTTTCATTAGTCCGGCCCGGACAGTATCGACTACCTGATTAGAACTCTTTCCACAGTGATTATCTAGAACAAGTAACCGGGGCAAGTATCCAGTCCATTGTGCCGATCTAACGGCTGAGAAACGTCCACAAGCTTTTACCGGAAGCCCATAGGCTTTCTGTCTCGTTTTGTTCCCTGATTATGTAGAGATTGATGTTTTTTTATGTTTCACCGATTCTGTGTCCCTTACATTTCAAGTTCTGGTCTGCTTTTGGGGCTTTAAACGTAGTCATTTGAGCGCCTGTTTGTGTGCATGTGTGAATACACCAATTTTCTGATGTGCTGTTGGTGTGATATGAGTGAATTATTATTACTGATATGTTTTGCTGGATTTCTACTTTTCATTTAATAATAACAATAGTTGTAGTAGTAGTAATAGTAGTAGTAGCAGTAGTAGTAACAGCAGCAGCAGCAGCAGTAGTAGTAGTAGTAGTAGTAGTAGTAGTAGTAGTAGTAGTAGTAGTAGTAGTAATAGAGTAGTAGTAATAGTAGTAGTAATAGTAATAATAATACAGTAGTAGTAATCTCTCTCTGAACCTTAAGTGCCCAGGGCACATGGGGCTTCCGCAAGGGTTTTCCACAAATGCCTGTCCTTCGCCTTTTTTTCTGCTCTTGCCCAGGTGAGCCCTCTATTGCTCAACATCCTTTCTGTTGTTCTTCTCCATGTCTCTTTTGGTCTACCCTTACTTCTGTTCCCCTGTGGTGTCCATCTTAGTGCTATTTTTGGTAGTGAGTTGTTGCTTTGGCTGGGCAGAGGACCCTGGTGTGGGTCGGTCCCAACAAAATTCTGGCCGAGTTCGAAATGGGATCAGGGATTTTCTGTTGCCGTCCTTTTCTATGACGTAAAGCCAGTTCCATGTTGCTTATGACTGCACCGTTTTTTGTTTGTTTGTTTGTTTGTAATAGTAGTAATAGTAGTAGTAATAATAATAATAGTAGTAGTAGTAGTAGTCTTCTGGGCAAGAGCAGAAAAAAAAAGGCAAAGGACAGGCATTTGTGGAAAACTCTTGTGGAAGCCCCATGTGCCCTTGGCACTTAAGGTTCAGAGAGAGAGAGAGAGAGAGAGAGAGAGAGAGAGAGAGAGTAGTAATAATAATAGAGTAGTAGTAATAGTAGTGGTAGTAGTAATAGTAGTAGTAGTAGTAGTAGTAGTAGTAGTAGTAGTATAGTAGTAGTAATAGTAGTAGTAATAGTAGTAGTAGTAGTATAGTAGTAGTAATAGTAATAGAGTAGTAGTAATAGTAGTAGTAGTAGTAGTAGTAGTAGTAGTAAATTTCTCTCTATATCTCTTGGCATTTGCAAGCCTCAGTGGGGTAGGGCCCTCACATTTGTAGGCCACCACAGCATCTGAGGTAAGGATGCCAAGCACCTGTCTTTGCTAACTCTTGTTTTCCTAGAGAAACTCCAGGTAGCCATGGACTTTTTGTTGTTGCTTTGGCTGGGCAGAGGACCCTGGTGTGGGTCGGTCCCAACAAAATTATGGCCGAGTTCGAAATGGGATCAGGGATTTTCTGTTGCCGTCCTTTTCTATGACTTAAAGCCAGTGCCATGTTGCTTATGACTGCACTGTTTTGTTTGTTTGTTTGTTTGCTTGTTTGTTTGTTTGTACATTTCGTTCACCTTATCATTTCTTGTCCACATTCTCTTTCAACGAAGACCTTTCATGTCATGCTCTCACTTTCAGACACATAGACATACAAACATGTGTTGTACTTTCTTTTTTTTTCTTCTGCTGCTCGTGTGCTGTGTATGTTGAGAATATTAGCTATGTTCTCAGGCTTTCTTCACCAAAGAACCACTTTTCCAACCACATGCAAGCTGCGGACCACCAGGGTATAAGCAATATTAAAATGTCATAAAGCCTTATTTGTTTTTATTTTTAATTTCACGCAGCCGGGGGCTACCGGAGAATGCGCCTTGGACCACTGGATAGTGCGTCGTCGCTCACAGGTTGAGAACCACCGGTGTATTGCATTAGAACAGGATATTTCATCCAGGGTTTCTTGAGACTTCAGGAAATGTCGCTTTAACGTTAGGGACTAAGATTAACAGAAAAAAAAAACAGTGTTTGAAAACAAATTCACTGAGATAAACGGTCTATCATTATCTGCGCCAAAGATCACTGTCGATTTATATACATTATTGTTACCTGCGCCAAATATCACTATCGACTTATAGAAATTATTATCTGCGCCAAAAATCAGTGTCGACTTATATAAATTATTATTATCTGTGCCAAAGATCACTGTCGATTTATGTAAGTTATTATATCAACTTACGCACCGTGAGCTGTAGGTACGGGGGTAAGTGATAAGTTCTAGGCATAAGGTACAAATACTTCAAACACACAGCTGATATTAGGTGCATTTGTAGATCAGGTTAATGAAGATTAAACACCAAGTTTCAAGAAATTAACTGCAACCAATTATTTTTTTTTAACAGGCTACTGAAGTGGTAAGGGGTGGAAGAAATTGAGAAAAAGGATAAAATTTCTCATCGAGCAGTCATTCGCTACCTCTGCATCAAGGGCTTATCATCGAAGGAGATCCATGAGGATATGGTAGAGACTCTAGGGGAGAGAGTGCCCCTTCTTACAGCACAATGAAGAAATGGGCAGCTCAATTCAAATTAGGAAGGGAGAGTCTGGAAGATGATCCCGGTTCAGGAAGACCAAGAACGGTAACCACAGATGAAACCACTGGCAGAATCCGTGACATGATAATGGAGGATCGACGACTAACTGAGCGGTACATTGCTAGTGAGTTGGGCATCTCCCATGAACATGTTCATGCCATTATTCACAATGATCTTCAAATGACAAAGGTCTCTGCTCGATGGGTTCCGAAACTTCTTGGAGCTGATCACAAACATCAGCGTCTCAACATGTCAAGAGACACTTTTGGCCATTTTTCTGCAGATCCTGAAAAGTTTCTTCAGCAGTCTGGACTATGGATGGGACTTAGATTCATCATTTTCAACCAGAAACCAAAGAACAGTCAAAGCAGTGGAAACATCATGAATCCCCACCTCCAAAGAAAGCAAGGGTGGTTCTGTCTGCAAGCAAAGTGATGGCTTCCATCTTTTTGGATTCAGAAGGTGTGCTGTTGGTAGACTATCTTCAAAAGGGCAGAACGTTCACCGGGGCCTATTACACTAATCTTGAGAAGCAACTGCAGGTCAATTTGAAGGAAAAGCGTGGAGGGAAATTGACGAGGGAATCATCTTTCATCAAGACAATGCTCCAGTTCACAAGTTGGCGGTGGCAATGGCTGCCATTCATGAATGCTGCTTCCAGCTTCTTGAATATCCTCCTTATTCCCCTTCAGACTATTACTTGTTTACCAAACTCAAAAAAGGAGCTCAGTGGTCGCAAATTTGCTTCAGATGATGACGTCATTCATGCTATAGACCACTTTCTACTGGCACAAGATGCTGACTTTTACAAAGAGGGGATCCGTATGCTCCAGGGTCACTGGACTAAGTGCATAAACTTGCAAGGGAACTATGTTGAGAAATAACCCCAAAAGGTTGTCCACAAATAATCTTTTGTACCTTATGCTGAGAACTTATCAATCACCCCTCGTAAAATCATTTTTATACAGCATGTCCCTCATCCCTGAAAAGTATTTCTCTGAAATGTAGTAAGGCATGATTAATCTAGAGGATAAAAAATATAAGCAAAATAAGTACTGAGATTAATCTAATAGGTAGAACTAGACAGGCGAAAAACTGGACATTTTAAATGGTAAACATTGCTTTGATGAAAAGTCTTTTCTACAGGGGAAAGACTAGAACAAAAGAAGAAGCAGACGTCAGTGTGCGGATGGTATGGAATTTCAAGTGATGGTGAAGAAGTAGATTGTTCAGGTGTGGAACGATGAGAGGAAGAAAGATGAAGAATCAGTAAAGTTAACATTGGAAATGCCGAAGAACAAACATAATTTGTTTCACAAAAAAAGTATATATATATATATATATATATATATATATATATATATATATATATATGAGAAGAGAGGGCATTGAAAATATTCTAACAACAGAAAGAAGAGGAAAGAAGAGCCAGGGAAAGTCCGAGAGAACTGATACTGGATAGTTTGATAAGATGTTGTGAGATGAGATCGCCAAATGAACTGGATGAAGAGTTGAGCATTGAAAAGAAACAGAATAACCAACGCCAGCCGGTACGGCACACGATGATGATGATGATGATGATTATGATGATGATGATGATGATGATGATACGATTCTCCTAAAATATCAAATACATGAAGAATATTTCTTGCTGAAGAGCATGTTGTATTAGTGTGATGTTTGTAGCAGTTTGCCTGGAGAAGACAACTGATGTCTGTGGCTTCTCGTTATTTACTGATAATCTTCCGATCTTCCGACAGAGAAGATACTGCAGTCTGAAACATCGTCAGTACCAGGAGCCGAAAAACTGGCCCAACAGACCAACAACGCACAGAGCAACAGAAACCACATTACATCCTCAAAAGCTGACGACTACACAGTCCACCCAGGCAAAGGACCTGACCAGATCCCCCCCAAGCGAAGTGCAGCAGAAGCCCCAAAGTGATGCTGAAAACCCGAGACAATCCATCAGATCTGTGAGAGAGTGTGCTGTCCATGTCTGAGTGAATGAAGGAAGATTAATTATAGTGTCCATGTCCGAGTGAATGAAGGAAGATTAATTATAGTGTCCATGTCCGAGTGAATGAAGAATAATTATACTGTCCATTTCTGAGTGAATGAAGGAAGATTAATTATAGTATCCATGTCCAAGTGAATGAAGAATAATTATACTGTCCATGTCTGAGTGATTGAAGGAAGAGTACTTATAGTCAGGTTTAGACTAAAAGTTTTCTCCTTTTTCTTGTTAACATCTGTTCCTCCATCACTGTAGGTCTTCATACTGTTAATTTCAAAACTAACGGCTACTGTTACGAGCTTTTGACGCTCTCAGAAGTCTGGTTGGACATCGTTGAGAAACGCAGCAGCCCGTCTCAGACTGTCCACATCGCCATACGCCTCGGTCTTGATTGACGTAGATGACGGCCATGTACGTCTTCTTTTGGTTATCATGCCCAGAGCAGTCCTGCAGGTACTGTATCTCCCTAATTCTGCAGGTACTGTATCTATCTAATTCTGCAGGTACTGTATCTCTCTAATTCTACTGGTACTGTATCTCTCTAATTCTACTGGTACTGTATCTCTCTAATTCTGCAGGTACTGTATCTCTCTAATCCTGCAAGTACTGTATCTCTCTAATTCTGCAGGTACTGTATCTCTCTAATTCTGCAGGTGCTCTCATCAGACGTGCCCACCTTCAGCTCGTCATACATGCGATATCTCACTCGTTCACTGATACCGATCACAGAATGTATGGAAAATTATCGCCATGTTTGACAAAAAGTTAAAGCACACAATACTTGAATGACAGATGAGCACACAAAGTGTAAAAAAAAAACCCACAGGAACATCGGATCACGACAACGTATTTGTATCAGAAGGAGTCAGTGAAGTGGAAGGTAAAATACGACGCCGTGGAAATAGCCGAAGTATTGCTTTCAGGATTCTATTCTTACGGTCAATTTCTATGCTTTTAGTTTTTATTCCGGCCCCACGGTCCGTAATACAAGCATCAGGAAAACCGTATCGCCGGATTTGAAAGACCTTTAGTTCTCAATAGTCTTAGCGAGCCATTTTATACACAAAAGAACAGCTTTGCCCGTTAGTTGGATTTTCGTTGCAAATGAAAGCCGCCATAACCAAAGCTGTTGGCGATGAACAAGTATTTGGAATAGGAGGAGAGTGTATTCCCTCTATTTTATTACTGCCTCTTAAAAAATATTAAAGAAACTGTATTACACTCCAGGAAACGACATGGGAAAATATTACACTACATTTAAAAATATACAGTAATTATATTTAAGCGGCCAGACTTAGTGCAGGTTGTTTATAAAATAGTAAAACGTAAATTAAGTTGGCCAAGATTACCGAAATCCTACCAAAAAAGTGTTTTAACGAACACAGACATATGGAGTTCACACATTCATAAGGAAACATCAGAGCTTTTTTTTTTTTTTTGTGCTCTCCAGAATTTAATATATTAATAATAAAAAAAGGTTAAAAAAAAAGGTTCCATGTCATTAAGTCATATTGAGGACACAGTGTTAGGCCCGTATTTCCAAGACCTTCGGCACATGAAAGTCTGAAATGGTCAGTATCACGTCTGGCCGCATTTACCTTCTCAGGTCTCTTTGTTGGGATTTGATTTGACATATAACCGTGTCCGCAAGTTAGGACGGCCACAAGAAGAAGTATGCGCTGAAAATATAAATATCTAATTTACGATTTGACTGTAATATGGTAAATTAATATAATTAATTAATTACTTAATTAACACGATTCAAGTCCCAGGTAATTATCATGTCATTTTTCTTTCTCTCATGTCTCAAAGTGCTTTGTCTACGATATTTTCGAGGTCTGACTATACAGTACTGTGTCGCATTACTTTGCCAGGCAAAAGCATCGCTGTTAGCTAACTGTAGAAATTTGACTGTGATATGGAGACATTTCTTTTTATATTAAAGATTTTGAAACTTTAAGGAAGACGATAACACCTGTAACCAGATGTGTACAGTTCCTCTTCAATTTCAGAGGCAATTTTCATAAAATAAGAGTATCAGGTACCATTTTTAGCAGAAAGGTCCAACTGAATAAACATTAAGTGGGTTTTCAAAGTATGGGGCTGGCGTAACAGAAAACTTGTCTGCATCTGCTTTTTTAATTTATCTAAATATCAAAGTCTGACAGAAGCCAGGCACATGGGTTTCTGTGTCAATGTAGATAACACCAGGCTTCTATGTCAGTGTAGACAACTTCAGGTTTCTATGTCAGTATAGACAACATCAGGTTTCTATGTCAATGTAGACAATTTCAGGTTTCTATGTCAATGTAGACAGCATCAGGTTTCTATGTCAATGTAGACAATTTCAGGTTTCTATGTCAATGTAGACAGCATCAGGTTTCTATGTCAGTGTAGACAACATCAGGTTTATATGTCAATGTAGACAACTTCAGGTTTCTATGTCAGTGTAGACAACTTCAGGTTTCTATGTCAGTGTAGACAACATCAGGGGAATAAGGGGAATCTCACATTTTCTTCCGACCTACTTTCCCAGATTTCGAATCAGTTTTCAGATATAAACAACATTTAGTTACACAGGTTTTCCGAGCTTAGAACTTGTGACCATGAAAAGTGTTGTCTGAGTGTTGCATGTTGTTTTGTTTTACTGTACAATATGATTAACTATTACTTACTCATCTGACTTGAGACCGAGAAACTGCGTTTTTCTTTGTGTGGGTATGTGTGTTGTTATTGTTGTTGTTGTTGTTGTTGTTGTTGTTGTTGTTGTTATTACTTAATCATTTAACTGCTGCCTGAATCCCTTTTTTCTGTGCAACTCACATTATGGTGAAGATCATCGTATCAAACAGGGAGTGAGTTTAAGCATTTTTGTTGAATTTCCGGAGCGAATTTAAGAAACAATTCTAAAAATAGCTGCACGATCAAGAGTGGAACTAGCCAAGGTGGAAGTATTCTGGGTAGAAACTTCTTCGTGTGCCAACAACAAGCTCTTGAAGATTTCGCAAAAAAACTTTGGAGCAGATTATATCAGATGGGCAGCGCATTCCCATGCTGTTTCTTATTTCAGCTGCAAACCGGAACAAAACAGCTTCTTATTAGGCTCCACATCCTGTAATGATTATAACTATCACGAGAAAAGAGTGTACTGTGTGTGGTTATAGTTGTATAAATCCTCTGGCCCGTGGTTCTGTCCAGACCTCCAGAACTCCACAGAGCTCCAGCCATGGCTTCATTAACCCCAAGCGATAAACGTAATAAATGAACCTTGATAAAGTGACGACAACAATTGCACACCTGCGCGACCATTTCGTTCTTTGACTCAGGTGAGTCATTATCAAACAAATACCTGGCTCTCTCTCATCAGTGTTATCTCCCCGCGTTGCTAAGGTAACATATCACTCCGGCTGCTTGTTGCCTTTAACAAGATTCGGCGAGTTGTACTGAGTCTCGTGATTTCTAGAAAATACAAGCCCGTTAGGACCACTCGAACACGTCCACTGTGTGACGGATAGTGGCGTGGCATGTAGATGCAGAGGTTCATTCATTCCTTGGGCAAAGTGCTGGCAGAGTTGGTGATCATGTTTCCTTCCAGTGACGTCATTATTAGCTAACGTCCACAACTTTATGGTGCGAAAACACGGCAAGATTCACTTCAGTTCGAACGTAAGGATGGCCTTGCTATGTCACTGAGGCATGTAAGGACCTGGTTGTCCATATTTTCCTTGACCTGCCCGAGGATGTGGCCAGTATTATGGCTAACTGCCTTTCTTTCCCTAGTTCCAGATGAAGCCGTCACTCCTAACACTGATACAACGATCTCTCCGTACATGCTAAACTACAGTGCGTTCGGAAAATAACTCCACTAACCCACTATCGATTACGGTATCGTAGTGATATCTTAATGACTGCGGCAGGTAGATGTGGCTAGATACCGCAGATATATCACTACGATACTGGAATCGATACTGGGTTAGTGCACAGTTACTTATAGAACACCCTGTAGAATATGAGGAGAGAATGTTAGCATTATTTTGTCTCTCATAAAACATTCACTGTGGTTCTTTTTCCTCCATAGTTTGGAGAAAAACAGATTCGGTATTTTTTTTAGATAAAATATTAACTGAAAGACTGCGTGTAATGTCTGCTCTCTCTCTCTCTCTCTCTCTCTCTCTCTTTCTCTCTCTCTCTCTCCCTGGAAACATGAAAAAATAATTAAGTTCATATTTTTATCTATCTATCTATCTATCTATCTATCTATCTATCTATCTATCTATCTATCTATCTATCTATCTATCTATCCATCCATCCATCCATCCGTCTGTCTGTCTGTCTGTCTATCTATCTATCTATCTATCTATCTATCTATCTATCTATCTATCTATCTATCTATCTATCTATCTATCTATCTATCTATCTGGAAACATGAAAAAAAAATTAAGTTGATATTTTCTCTTTTTCTCTCTCTCTTCCCCCCCCCCCCCACGCCTCTCTCTCTCTCTCTTTCTGTATCTCCCTCGTACTGCCTAAAATTCGTTTTTTTTTTCTAGGGATTTTTTCCGAAGGAAAATTTAAGGCAGTTTATAACGGACTGATTATGTAAATGCCCAAAATACGGGACAATTACAACCAGCGTGTACAGCAGTCGAACACACTGTAGCCAGACATAACCCCAGGTTGAATACTTCACGTTCTCCTACACACAGGTAACAACAACCGACCATAACAGATCTGACACATCACTAATAACAAGTCAAAATCATAAACCATCGATGCAACAATGGAACAGCAATAACAAGCAACACTGATTTAATACAACAGCCAAGTCATGTAACTTCAATTTCCATGAACAACTTTAATATGAGAAAACTGATGAGTGTAGAAGTGATGCAAAATGAGAAAATATCTGGTTCTAAGAACTGGTATAGCCGGAGGTGGTGTAGGGGATAGGCTCTCCATCCCAGTGAAATGTCTCCAAGGCGTGCGTCTCAAATAGCCTCTGACAGTAAAATCCAGCTCCTGACCTTCTCGTGGAAGAACTGTTCAAACTGACAGGAGAAGGGGCGAAGGCGAATATCTGGCGCCTGAAAACCAGACGCTTCGGGTAGATGAGAGTCATGTTTGGTAGCTATCTACCGCTGTTGGCGAGATTCTTCAGCTGCCGTGCGTGGAGTGGGGCTCCTCCAATGAAGAAAGGTGCGAATGGGCTGCCGCGCGGCGCCACTGTGGAAAAGATGAAAGAAAGGATTAAGTGAAGTAATCAGTAGTCTAGTGGTCAGGACTGCTCAAATCACGGCACTTGTGGTCTGGAGGTCGGCCACGTCCTAAATGCACTCATACCAGTCGAATTGTCTGAACCGGCTTAACCCATGGGTTAAGACACTGCTGGCGAGATTATTCGGATGCCGCGCGTGGAATGAAACTCCTCCTGGCCAATGATGAAAATGAGAAAAGCAATTAGGCTTGCCGTGCGGTGCCGATGTGAAAAGGTGATGGAAAGGATAAAGTGAAACTTAATCGGTATGTCTAGTAGTCTCGCGGGGAGAGCTACTCACACCACGACACCTCTGCTCTAGAGGCCGGCCACGTCCGATATACACCCAAACTGGGATAATACCCCTAAACCGGCTCCACCCATGAGTGAAACTTACTAGTGGCGAGGATTCGTCCTCCTGGACAAAAGCTCCGTCCTGGTCACAATTAGGAAGGGTAGCGGCCACGACCACAAAATGCTGAAGTCGGAGACACTGGACTAATGCAGTCTAGACAGGCAACCGCCTCTCACCCGGCGGGGATATATGCGTATCCTAATCATGCTGAGGTTTTCCGGTGAGAAAGTCCAACTCTAGATTAAACTGGTGCAACGAAAACCACGGTGTCACGCAATCCCGCATCTGAGACCAGCCAAGAATACAGGCTCAAGCCCTGCGATACTCTGAAACTCTTGTGGTCCTCTCGGGGATCTCGCGTGGTCCTTTCCGGGACCATAGGGGGACCACGGGACCTATCGAGGACCACAGAAGTAAATTCAGTAGGATCACGGTGCGGTCTTGGTGGTAGAAGCGAACGAAGAAGAAGAGAAAATGTGTTCCATGAAATAACAATGAACAACAAGAAATAAGAGAGCAAATCATTCCGACGACAAATACACATCGCCACTGGAATCAAAACAAGCTTACCAAACACTCTTACAAACTCACATCGTACAAACCGCGTTCGGGAAAGACATCATCTGGCGTATAGAATCATCGAATCACAATATTTAATGAACATTCTCGTTGTCCTGACGAGAACAAGGCTACAAACTATCGCTACGTTCAAGCCATAGCAGTTACAAAACTCTAAATCAAGAGCAACATCACAGGCAAACCTAATGGTTCCTCACTGAACGAGTTCAGAACCAAAATGCCTCAGTTCTTTCATGCCCGAGCACGTTCTGTTCCAACCAGCCAATCCTAACACGAGCTTACCTTAATCACGTGATAGTACGTTCTAGCATCATCTAGAAAAACAAGGGAAGCTACTTGTAGACTCTAAGAGCAATGACTGCTCAAATTTATCATTCTCATCTCTCGTATTCAGTGACAAATTTTCAACTAAAGTCCAGATTTCCTGAGGATTAACTTTGTAATCTCTTTAGTTATTTTCTACAAGTAAAATTTAAAAAAAAAACAATTCTTTACTTCAATAAACTTCATAGACAAACTCTTTGTGAAAGCAAAATGCACTTCCCCCGTACTTGACCGTGAAGTCAAGAAAGCGTGTAGTGACTCGGGATTTTTTGCCCCATTCATTCTTTTTACCGTGTGTCAGATTGTCTCCCCCTTCCTCTTTTTTTCCAATACTGAATCCGAGAAAACCGCATCCCAAATAATATACAACAATATTCCAACAGTCTCAGTCAATGATGGCGCTAGGATTTTCTGAAACCGGTACACTTGTACCTGTCCTTCATCTTGAATGAAGAACTTTCCGAAATGTAAAATTAAACATACTTTACAAACATCAGCGAAAAGTTAAATGTTCGTGTGAACTTTTGTTTCTTAGCTTATTAGCGGTGAGATTTCAGTCAGTTGCATGTCCCTTGCCGAACTTTGCCTTCCTAACAGCTCTCCTGTAGGCCTCTCGGTTGTAGGCAAGATGCACTGCTGCTGATGCATCCATTTCCAGATCATCAACGATGTCTTGCAGCCATCTTCGCCTTGGTCTTCCTCTCTTTCTTTTTCCCATTATGTACCCTTCCAAGACGGTCTTATCTAGATTACCATGACTTTAATGTATCCAAAATATTTAAGTTCTCTCTGTTTAATCTTCTTTACTAGCCAACATTCTTCAATATTAAGTTCTTGCAGTATGGATATATTTGTTCTTTGTTATGCCCATGACATTTGAAGAACTCTTCTGTAGCATTTACATTCAAAGGCATTTATGTGTTTCTCAGCTGTTTTGTTAAGTGTCCAGGTCTCACAGGCATATGTTGCCACAGGAAAGCTGCATGCGGAGAGACTTTAGTATTTACAAAATACTGACATGCTGAAACAAAGTCAGAACTGGCTGATTCTCCTCCATGCATCATCATCATCATCATCATCTTCATTATCATCATCGTACTGCCCCGATTATCCTTCAACCGATATCGCTGGTTGTTTTTTTTAAACTAGGTTTCTGATAATATAAACTGGTTACAGTACCTGATGACTCCCAGAAGTTTCGGTTTTTCTCTTTTTTTTAATAGGTAATTTACGGGTAATTGCCGGTTAACGCGACCATCGGTCTCAGTCTGTGGTCTTAATTCTCTCCACCCCCCCCCCACCTCCCCCTCCCCGAAATACTACAATTTGGGGAAAGGGAGCGGGGGAATTCCCCCACTACCTGAGAACTCCTTCACTACACAGAGCCATCTTATGGAGCTGTGATAGCAGCGTTCATATATCAGCTCTGGAATGAGATAGACCAATGCTCTTTATATCACACTTAGATTTTGTTTAGCTTTGAATAACAATGCCTACAGTCTCACGTTTGTTTATTAAAAGGTTTATAGATTGGTAAAAAGAGACTGTAGATTTTTCATGAGCTGCGATGTACCTGTTTTGCTGTAGTAGATTACTATAAAATCTGGAAAACTACCAAAACCATAGAAAACAGGTTGAATTCTTTCCAGACTAAATGTTTACGAAGAATTAGAAAAATATTTTGGCCAAACACCATAAGAAATAACATCATGTTGGCAGAAATGCAGATGAAGCCACTGACAACAATTATTGAGGAAAGACGCTGGCGATGGTTGGGACATGTGCTCCGAATGACTGACAACTCACTATCAAAAATAGCACTAAGATGGACACCACAGGGGAACAGAAGTAAGGGTAGACCAAAAGAGACATGGAGAAGAACAACAGAAAGGATGTTGAGCAATAGAGGGCTCACCTGGGCAAGAGCAGAAAAAAAGGCGAAGGATAGGCATTTATGGAAAACCCTTGCGGAAGCCCCATGTGCCCTGGGGACTTAAGGTTCAGAGAGAGAGAGAGAGAGAGAGAGAGAGAGAGAGAGAGAGAGATTACTGTAAATATTCAAAGATTTCTTTCTTTCTTGCCCAGTATCAGTTCTGGTAAAGCGGTATTGTTTATGTTAGTTTCCCTCAGATGCTTTTAATATAAGAACCTGTAACTTTAGCTGTCGGTGTATTATGAAAAAGCAATTGTTCGCATTAAAATAAGCTATTTTTACATGGGAACTAGTCAAGAAGGGGATGACTGCATTGCAAAGTGGTTAGTGCATTGGGCTCTCATGATAAAGTTAAACGGTTTGAATCTGCCTGGGCACTCCCTTGTCACTCAGTTGTGGAATATGTGTACCTGAATCTTCTGGAGCTGATGAAGGAGGAGTGGTAAGATGCTGTCCACATCACCCTCTAGTGCTCTTCTAGATCTTCTTCGTTCTCCCCTGAACTTTCCAGCCGATGCGGTGAAGATGTTGATACACAGCATGGTGTCGGGTTGAAAGGGGGTTATGCTGCTATTTTTTTTTAAAATCGGTCCCCGAATGTAGCAACAACAACAAAATCATGGGGTTCTCCTGTACTTCTTTAACAGACTCCACCCCGCCCCCATGGGGACTATGGCGATCCAGACCCCATTAACCAGTCCAGGTCTGTTAATAGGCGTACTGTCGGAGAGGTGGGACATGGTTTTGATAGGCCGCTGTTCGCTAGCCCTGACACTAGCATGTCAACTCTGGATCACTGGTTGCCAAGTCAGACAGCGCCCTCTAGTGTTCGGACAGGTCAGGGAAAACATGCGCGTTATCACAATATCCCCTTGTTGTCCCTATGGTATGACAGGGCTATCTTTACTTCACCTATGGTATGACAGGGCTATCTTTACTTCATCTACTGTATGACAGGGCTATCTTTACTTAACCTATGGTATGACAGGGCTATCTTTACTTCACCTATGGTATGACAGGGCTATCTTTACTTCACCTATGGTATGACAGGGCTATCTTTACTTCATCTACGGTATGACAGGGCTATCTTTACTTAACCGATGATATGAAAGGGCTGTCTTTACTTCACTTACGCAGAAGTCAATAATGAGGGAAGAATTTTTTTTTTAAATAATGACTTCAGAGATTTGTTTTATAAAAATACTTCCGAATATGCTATCTATCTATGTCTGTCTGTCTGTCTGTCGTCCTATCGACCGGCGTTGATAGTCGTGCTTTTTCCACAGTTCTCTGTTCCGCGTGCTGAGTACAAGCTGTGCTGGTGTTCCTTGCTTTCTAGGCTTGTAAAACCAAGATTCCTTTTTGACTAAAATGAGGAACTTGGTGCGGAAGCTGACCCTGTTTTCTGTCACGAAGCTTTTGTATATCGGAAAACTTAGAGAAGACTGAAAATTGGTCTTCTATTGTCAGACTTTGGACATTCATTCTCTACGCCCTCGGGGGAAAAAATGTCCACAATGTAATTTTATTGCAGGCGGAAAAGGGACAGTACCTAAATCTTGTCTCCTGTAATGATTGCCTCATTGGCACCTTTCTCGTACCACGCCCACTTTTACACGAGACTTCCTTCATTGATATGGTGTAGTTAACAGGTAACCCAAAAGTTTAGCACGTCGTCTAGGATAATTGTCCTTTTTTTTTACGGTGGGGCGTTCTTTTTTCTGGCGAGTTTTAGACCATTTGTTACCGAAAATGGTTCCACTGAATACTTTTTAGCACTTAAGTCTATCGCTTTTAGAAATTCATTTTGTAGTTAGCAAAGATCTCCATTTTAATTTGCGGGTTTTTCCAGTTCGTGTCATACGTTTCATTTATACAACCATGGAGTCTTATCCTAAATATTTCACAGTTGCTTTGCCTTTTAGTTGACATGTAGTGTGTGGTAATAGATCTGATTTTGATGGCTTGCCTAGTGACAGGATGTTGATGGGTGCTAGTCTGAATATACGAGGAGTGATTGATAAGTTCTCGGCCTAAGGAACCACAGTTAACACACAATTAACCACTTGAAACACACAGTTGATATTAGGTACATTCGTCATTCATTCATTCATTTGCATGTCCCTTGCGGAACTTTGCCTCCCAAACAGCACTCCTGTAGACCTCTCGGTTGTGAGCAAGATGGCCTGCTGCTGCTGCGTCCATTTGCAGATCGTCAACGATTTCTTGCAGCCATCTTCGTTTTGGTTTTCCTCTTTTTCTTTTTCCCATTATGTATCCTTCCAATATGGTCTTCACTAAATTATCACATTCGTAGATCAGGTTAATGTAAGATTAAACACCAAGTTTCAAGAAATTAACTGCAACCAATTTTTTTTTTTTTTTTACAGGTTACTGAAGTGGTAAGGGGTGGAAGAAATTGAGAAAATGGATAAAATTTATCATCGAGCAGTCATTCGCTACCTCTGCATCAAGGGCTTATCATCGAAGGAGATCCATGAGGATATGGTAGAGACTCTAGGGGAGAGAGTGCCCCTTCTTACAGCACAGTGAAGAAATGGGCAGTTCAATTCAAACACGGAAGGGAGAGTCTGGAAGATGATCACCATCCAGGAAGACCAAGAAAACCGCCGTTGAAACCACTGGCAGAATCCATGACATGATAATGGAGGATCGACGACTAATTGAGCGGTACATGAATGTTGATGGGTGCTGGTCTGAATATGCAGTGGTCTACCTGATGTCAGAATGTTGATGGGTGCTAGTCTGAATATACAAACAATTAAGTAAGTGATAATCAGTTTTGACTATAATCTTCCTACAGAAAAATCGATTTAATTACCGTAATCGTTAATCATTAACGTTCTGCTTCTTAAAGCTGCCAGAAAGGACCGACATATTAGGCTCAATCATCATTACCATTGGCACTTCTTAGTCATCAACATCCCAGTCATCGTTGCCATCTTGATTGTCATCATTCTTCGTCAAAATCATTTTCTTTATTAGGGTGAATGTATGTTTACTTCTACAGGGGGTTTCGTACCAGTGTCCGACCGTCGTATTGAATCTTATCTCATAGTCTTCGTCATAAACATCCACTATTTTGAGTGTCGTTATGGCAGCTATATCCACTGCAGTAGACATCATCATCATCATCATCATCGTCATCGTCGTCGTCGTCGTCGTCATCATCATCATTCGTTTTTTTTAACCACTTGCCCAAGTTTTAAACTATTAGAATTATTTCGCGTTTAGAGAGGCAAGATTTTCTTCTGTGGGTTTCATCAATATCCCACAAACTCGCCTCTCAAGTTCAACTGATCTTTTAGTTAAGGAATGCTCGGTTTACTAATCCAGTGGTACCGAGTTCGAGTCCCAGCAATGAGATTTCTTTCTGGTACACACCAAAAAGGCCCCGGATTCCGCCCAGCCTCTAAAAATGGGTACCAGAGAAATCTGGGGAGGTAAATGCAGCCACTGGCCACATCACGCTTTCATGTGCCGAAGGTCATGGAAAATACGGGCCTACACGGTATCCCATATATGCATTAATGGTATGAACACGGGAATTTTATCTTGACCTTTAGTTAGGGGTATTGTTGGAGTGGAATCACCGAGTGTAGGCTCCGTACTCTGGAGGTACACAGAACCGCCATTAACAAGAAGGCGGTAGACCTGAGAATTCGGCTGCTTGGTTCCTAATTCTAGAGGACTACAGGCTCCACGCTCAGACATCCTCTTGTGACTCTTCCTTCTAGAGGACTATAGGCTCTACCCTCAGAATACTCTTGTGACTCTTCCTTCTAGTGGACTACAGGCTCTACCCTCAGACATACTCTTGTGACTCTTCCTTCTAGTGGACTATAGGCTCCACCCTCAGACATCCTCTTGTGACTCTTCCTTTTAGAGGACTATAGGCTCCACCCTCAGACATCCTCTTGTGACTCTTCCTTTTAGAGGACTATAGGCTCCACCCTCAGACGTCCTCTTGTGACTCTTCCTTCTATTAGACTACAGGCTCTACCCCCAGACATCCCCTTGTGACTCTTAGTTCAGCTTATAACGGTTTTACAGATGATTCTAAAGGCCCTACCCTGTTTGTGTTTCAAATATCAGTGTAATCCTCCGTGTGTTCTGCTGCTTCTAACTAGAGCAGTAAATGCAAGATGGCATAGCTATGTTATTCTTTCAGTTGTAGAAACTGTTATCCAGAGCTGCGTAGCTGTAGAAACTGTTATCCAGAGCTGCGTAGCTGTAGAAACTGTTATCCAGAGCTGCGTAGCTGTAGAAACTGTTATCCAGGGCCGTGGAGAGTGCTGGGGCATAGGGGTCAGTTACTATGGCCCCCCCCCCCACTTTCCCCATCCAAACACCGAAAATAGCTGTTACATACATCTGTAATAAGGGGGATATAAGACCGCCGGATCCCTTCACCGGTTAAAATTGAGGGAAGAAGAGACAGTAGAAGACAGAAAGAGAGAGAGAGAGAGAGAGAGAGAGAGAAGTTGCTGGATGGGCTTGTCAGTGTGGCTAGGAAGAATGTCACCGGCGGATTTCATAATCAAGTCTAAAGACAGGGAATTGTGGACAGAAATGATCGCCTACGCCACGCGGCACGGCACTTGATCGATCGATTGATTGAGTGATTGATTGACTGATTGATTGATTGGACCCCTTCAATAGATAGAACCCAAGGTATACATATAGTGGCGGATTACCCATTAGCCTGAAGCGACTTTTTGCCCAGGGGCCCCGAAGTAAAAAGGGCACGGGGTCAAGGTGAAAGACTGCTAATACAGATTATTGTTCGTGAATCGTACATCAGGAAACGAACATGTAGGTCGGGGGGGGGGGTCTAGCCTCAGGGCCCGTGTGATGGTTAATCCACCATTATATTTACCTCAGGGCCCGTGTGATGGTTAATCCACCATTATATTTACCCCCTCCTTCTCCCCCCCCCCCTTTTTTTTTTCCTCCTGTCAGTACTCACATGGTGGTGGAAGTAGAAGCTTAACTCTGCGGCAGAGAGCTAAAACTCCTGACACTGTCAGAACTCTACAACGTTTGTTTAGTTCTCCAGCCGGTAGCCTATCTTCTCCAGACAGTTCAGAGCGCCTGGGATTTAGTGAAGCATATTCTGGGTGAAAAGTTCGTTTAACTTTAGACTATTTTGTTCAAAGCGTGGGTTCAGATATCAAGGTGTTAGACAGGAAACTATTTTGTTCAAAGTGTGGGTTCAGATATAAAGGTGTTAAACAGGAAACTATTTTGTTCAAAGTGTGGGTTCAGATATAAAGGTGTAAGACAGGAAACTATTTTGTTCAAAGCGTGGGTTCAGATATCAAGGTGTAAGACAGGAAACTATTTTAGAGAAGGAAACACGTACACAACTTCCTGGAGCATCAGCGGGAACTGACAGCTCCCAGCCTACCATCCATACCCTCAGATCCCATCTCTCCTGTAATTTTATTCTTGATAAGTTAGTGCTAATTTTCAGTTTGATTTTTTTTCATGATTTTTTTTTAACGTAGCACCGTTTTTCTTTTCAGTGTTTCACACGTTCTCGTCCGTTCATCAGCCACTGAGCAGCAAATCAAGTTTTTGATCAAACTGTCACTTTGTTTGAAAAATAAAATTTTAAAAAAATTCCCTGCCTGCTGAGTTAACTGATAAAGTGACCACACAAATGACTAGGATTTGCTGGGTGAAGATTGTGGTCAAACAAACCAGAGTTATCTGCCGTGTGGTGTCACGTGATATTGTTTTCTATTTACCCATAGAGACAGTGTGTCAGTGTGATCTGTTCTGGACAGTCAGTGCTTTTTCATAAATGTCATAGAAGCTCCAAGAGCCATGGAATCTTCGTCGAAAGGCTAATGGGAGATTAAAAAAAGAAAAGAAAAGGCGTATTCCATGTTCCTGGAATTATTACTATGAAGAAATGTACCTGCATAAGAATACTTTGCAAATGTATACTTGCGCATGATAGTAGAGGGAGGGATTGGGAATATTGTAATAATAGGAAAAATGGAGGGAAGAAGAGCCAGGGGAAAGCCGAGAGAAAATATTCTGGACAGTCTGACGTGATAGTGTGAGATGAGATGATCAGCTGAAATAATGGCCTGCAGGGAGGATCGGGTAACGTGATAGTGTGAGATGAGATGATCAGCTGAAATAATGGCCTGCAGGGAGGATCGGGTACTATGGAGAAACATTCTTCTTCTTCTTCTTCGTCTATATCTGCAATCCTGTCTCTTGGACAAATTTCACTGGTTTTTTTTTTGTTTTTTTTTTTTGTAATTCATGTATGGAACCATAGAGCTTATCTTCTAGAGTGGTTTCACTGGGCCAGTAATTATTTCTCAGTGTCTCATAGTTGGTGCAGTTTTGGAGGATATGTTCCACAGTTTGGGGCACCTGGGCACATGTACATAGATTAGTAGTACCAACCTTAAACTTTGTATACATATGACTTCAGGCTGTGTCCTGTTCGGAGAAGGAAGATGGTGACTTCTTCCTTTCTGTTTAGCATATGATAGTCAACATGTGGTGGTGTTTGTGGCTTCCTGTAAGTTTTTATCATGCTTTTCTTCTGATTATAGGTCTTCTTCTTCTTCTTCGTTCGCTTCTACCACGAAGACCGCCCTGTGATCCTACTGAATTTATCCCTCTGATCCTCGTTAAGTCCTGTGGTCCCCGATGTGGTCCTTTCGGGGACCATAGGAGGTTCAGAGTATCTCAGGGCTTGAGCCTGAATTCTTGGTTTTCGTTGCACCAGTTTAGTCTAGAGTTTGACTTTCTCACCGGAAGACCTCGACGTGTTTAGAATATCAGCATATCCCCGCTGGGTGAGAGGTGGTAGCCCACCCAGGCCAGAGTTGAACTTTCTCACCGGAAAACCTCGACGTGTTTTGAGATACCCGTGTATCACCGCCGGGTGAGAGGTGGTTGCCCATCCAGTCCAGAGTTGGACTTTCTCACCGGAAAACCTCAGCGTGATTCGGATATGCATACATCCCCGCCGGATTAGAGGTGGTTGCCTGTCTAGACTGCCCTGGTCCAGTGTCTCCGACTTCAGCATTTTGTGGTCGTGGCCGCTACCTTTCCTACTTGTGACCAGGATGGAGCTTTTGTCCAGGAGGACGAATCCTCACCATTAGTGACTTCCACCCCTGGGTTGAGCCGGATTTAGGCATATTATCCCAGTATTGGCGTGTTTGGGACGTGACCGACCTCTAGAGCAGAGGTACCGCGACATGCGTAGCCTTCATGTTTCACCCCTGGTATGAACCGGTTTAGGCATATTTCATCAGTATGGGTGTATATCGGGCGTGACCAACCTCTAGAGCGGAGGTGGCATGACATGCCTGGCCATCAAGTTCCACCCCTGGTGTGTGCCGCTTTAGGCATATTTCACCAGTATAGGTATATTTCGGACGTGGCCGGCCTCTAGAGCAGAAGCGCAGTGGTATGTGTAGCTCTCGCAGCGATGCTACTGGACATACCAGTTAAATTTCACTTTACCTTTTCCTTCGCCTTTTCACATCGGCGCCGCACAGCAACCTTTATTTCTTTTCCGCATTTTCTTCCTTGACCGGTAGGAGCTTCACTCCACGCGCGGCATTCGAAGAGTCTCGCCAGCAGTGTCTTAACCTCTGGATTAAGCCGGTTCATACATTTCACCCGATATGATTGCACTCAGGACGTGGCAGACCTACAGACCAGAGGTGCCGTGATTTGACTGTTTGCTTCGCCTTATCCTTTCTACCACTTTTTCCGCAGTGGTGCCGTGCGGCAACCCCATTTTCACCTTTCTTCATTGGCCGGGAGGAGCATCGCTCCACGCAAGGCAGCTGAAGAATCTTGCCATCAGCGTTAGATGAGCTACCAAACGTGCCACTCATCTACCCTAAGTGTCTGGTTTTCAGGCGCCAGATATTCGCCTTCGCCCCTTCTCCTGTCAGTTTAAACAGTTCTGCCACGGGAAGGCCAGGAGCTGGACTTGACTGCCAGAGGCTGTTTGAGACGCACGCCGTTGGGGTGAGATCGAATTCTCCACCCCACCTCCGGCAATAGCAGTCCTTAGAACCTGATTATAGGTGATTGGTATGTCTGGTTGCTCCATTTCAGTGCCCTCTTTGGCCAGATGGTCAGCTTTCTCATTGCCTGGTATCCCACAGTGGGAGGGAATCCACTGCAAAGTGACTCCATGTTGTGAGCCAATTTTTGACAAGGCATCCTTAAGGTCTGGTAGTTTGTTGCACTGAAGAGCTTCCAGTACTGATCTTGCATCTGTGAGAATTACTACAGGGCATGTATCAGTTCTGGAGTCTGATAGTTTTTCAACTGCAATAGAGAAATATAATAGCCAACGTCACTCGGCACGGCGCCTGATGATGATGATGATGATGATGTGTGGTTCATACTAAAGCAGGATACACATAGTTGTAATATAACATCCAAAATAGCAAAACACGGCTATCTGTAACATGATTTATAAAATATCAAAAGACAGCTACTGGGGGTGGGGGACTGATTGAAAATATATCGACGCGATTTCTGGGATAGAAGGTCATAGATTCTGCCACAGCTGGTCATCATTTCCATTCCTCATGGTTCTCGCTGGTGCTACAGAGTGCACACACTGTGTTGAAGTCCTCTTTGACAGGAGAAGATCAGAACACTATGGACTAATCTCTGTAACATTTTACCAGGACTTACAGAACACTTGTAGACTGATTCTTGTTACACGCAAAACTGGTAGAAATATTTATGGAATAAGAAACTGAGAGGCACCGGTAACTTTAAGTCCATATAAAACACCTGAAGGCGCATAAAACACAGATATAAATAGTTTTAGGACGACGTATAAAATACCAGAATACACAAACTGATCATCATCATCATCATGTGCCGTGCCGACTGGCGTTGGCTATTATGCTTCTCCAGAGTACATGATCCTTCATGCAGGCCATCAGCTCAGTTGGTGATCTCCTCTCACACCATCCCGTCAGACTGTCCAGTATCATTTCTCTTGGTCTTCCTCTTGATCTTCTTCCTTCTATCTTTCCTGTTGTTATAATATTTTCAATGCCCCCTCTTCTCATTGCATGTCCTATGAAAGTACATTGTCTCTATCTCTTATCTTTTTGACAAGGTTTTTTTGTCTCTCCAGCTCTTCTCATACATTCTTCATTAGTTATTTTTGCTGTCCAGGGGATTCGCAACAATCTTTTAATAAACCACATTTCTGCTGCTTCCAATGATTTTTGTGCAGACTTGCCTATTGTCCATGATTCATTTCCATATAACAAGATAGGTTCAATATAGCATTTTAGGACTCGTTTTCTAACTAACATTCATTGATAAAGATGTGTTAGCTAATATGTTTCTCATTCTCTGAAATACAGTCTTTGCTTGGCCTATTCTGTTCCTAAAACTGATAAACAAATTATTTCGCTGTGACGTATAAAACACTGGAATACAAACAGTTATGAGGTGTAAGAGAACAGCACTGCACTATACACACACATATAGAGAGAGAGAGAGGAGAGAGAGGTGAGAGAGAGAGAGAGAAAGGGGGAGAATCATACCATCAATGACAAAAACAACAGAAACCACATCACATTATCAACTTTCCAATGCCTTTCACATATCCCCACTGCATTAAACCAGAACACCATTTGTGGATTATTGTCAGGCTCAGTTTAAATTCAAAAGTTGTCAAAATTCATCATCATTAATGAAAAAACATCGCTCAGTCATCAACGAATTTAATAACAGCTTAATGTCCAAGTAAAAGAAAAGTAAGGGATCAACTAAATAACAGACACTACTGGACGTCTTCCAATGTAAAACCACAAGATGTGACGTTAGAAAATCAGCAATTAAACAACGCAAGTTTAAGCTCAGACGCTCTATACACCACACTCACTGAAGCAGGTTGTAGCAGTCGGATAACGTTTCTCGATGTCACTGGACCTTGACGAGTGACTCCGAAAAGTCAGCTGATTAGTGGGGTTGGTTGGTTGGGCTTGGATTGACTGGTGTTAGGTGAATTGACTGAGATAGTTGTTGAGTGTGGACTGGACAGAATGTGACTGAAAAAAAAGTCTACCTATCTGTTTCCCTGCTTGCTGGCGTTGGCAATACTTATCTGTTTCCCTGCCTGCTGGCATTGGCAATACCTATCTGTTTCCCTGCCTGCTGGCGTTGGCTATCATGTTTTTCCACAATTTCATGCCCCAAATGACGATAATAAACTGTTCTAGCGTTCTTTGTCCGTGCCATCTAGTAGTCTGTCCAGCAATCTCTCTCTCTCTCTCTCTCTCTCTCTCTCTCTCTGTTTTTCTACTTCGGTCTCTTTTGCCTTTTTATCTTTCCTGTTATTACAATGTATTCTAGCTTGCTTTGCCGTAGAACGTGTCATAAGAACTTGAA
Source organism: Achatina immaculata (assembly GCA_009760885.1). NCBI lineage: Eukaryota > Metazoa > Mollusca > Gastropoda > Stylommatophora > Achatinidae > Lissachatina > Lissachatina immaculata. The sequence continues at coordinate 44,979,149 of CM019718.1, forward strand.
TTGCCTTTTTCTGACTTTTGTTATTGTTAGTCTCGCCTCTTCTACCTCTCTCCGAACCTCCTCGTGTGATTTCTTCGCCGTCCATGGCATTCGCAGCATTCTTCTAATGGACCACGTTTCAGTGGCTTCAATGTGCCTTTGTGCTTCATTGGTGACCGACCATGCTTCGCATCCGTAAAATGAAATTGGCTCCATGCAGCACTGGAGTACTCTTTTTCTCACTTTCAATGGCAGTGATTTATTATAGAGAATGCTCTTAACTTTCTGTCTTGGGGTATTCAGGAGAAAATAATTATGTCAATGTCAAACGTAAGGAGTTAACTTCTTCACCTTGCCTTTGTTTGTGCAACACGTTCGTACGTTTGTAAGGCTGCACCCGATTGTCTCAACATTGTACACGAAAGAATCACATCGCAACAGACCTGTCAGGTGTTACACGAGATCAAACTGACAAGAAAAACACAACTTCGATATCACTGGCAACAATCCCATCGCGCACCTACACAAGACCTTTTTTTTTGTCCTGTAAGTGTAGCCAAAAGTTTGGATAACTTCTTCTATATTAGCGTAACCTCCCTAGAAGTATTTTACTTAGTTCCATAGAACCACTAGAGCGCAATATCTATTAGGTGTGATATTTTACTTCGTCCTGTTATCAACTTCCAGTACTACCAGTGTAACGTGTACATCCACCAGCTGAAAGAAATATCTTTCAGTGTTGTGGCATTCAAGAACAAGGAAAAGGAAAACACTGTCCTCGGTTTTAATGAAATTGTAGGAGAAAAAAGGAAGCGTTCCTGAATTTGTGTGAGCGTGTTTCATGCCCTCGCCAATCTTTCTGATACGTTGATGCTTCTCCCAACACCGCCTTCACTTGGACACTTCAAGGGAAAGGAAAGAGGTGCTGACCACTGAGGACATCTCGATACAGGAAGAACTACAGGAATCAGGAAAGATATAGTTCGAGGTATCCCGGTCTTGCTCAAGGCAGGACTGGCTGGAGAACCTCTGTTGATGCCTTATGCTTCATTTGGGAGTACAGATGATGATGATGATGCTTCTAGTCTATTCTTAAATATCGTCTTTACTTTCTACTCAATATGTCCTTTAGAGTAGGGGCTGTTTTTTGTTTGTTTGTTTGTATTTACATGCACCTGTGCACATTCGGAATGTCAGCACTGAGATTTCTTGGCAAGTAGTTAACATTGTATATATGACTAACCAGTCATAAATCTACACAATGAAACATGAAAAACGAAACGCCTGTCCTCTGTCATAATGTTATGAAATCAATGTTTGAAATAAAAGAGTAAAAGAATTTATACTCTTGTGATATCTCAAAGGCCTTTTCTTCTTTCCTTTTTAAATACCGTTTGTTTAGTTAGCTTCGATTTATGGTACAGCAGCATTTTATATGAAAAGAAAACGACATAATCAAGATTTCGTCCTCGTGTAATTTATATTCTGAATCATGTTATGGAATATGAGCTCTGCTTTCGTGACATCAAATGACGATTAGCTTTTTTTTTGCACAAGTGTGTGATATATTATCGTTATTTGATATCACGATCAAAGAACTGTACTTGCGTGCGCTGTTTTTATGATAAAGCGTTCTCCCAAATGGTAATATGTTCTTAAAAACTTTCTTATGACAATTAAGGAAATGAATATAATTCTTGGTTTTGATATGGCATGACAGCAAATTCCTGAATGTGTAATGTCTGACCTTTGACGTATGTTATATGTCCGCGGGCCTACATTAATACTGTACTTGTCATTCAATGACAAAAGATTTCTACTTGTATCATTACAATGACAAAACATGTCCTCACATGTCATTCAGTGACTGTGGAGAGCTAGGTTGGGCCCAGAGGTCAGTTACTCTGCCCCCTCCCCCCCCCCTTTTCAGACACGGAAAGTGGCTGCCATATACGTCTCTTTAAAAAAAAAAGTAGGGGGAATACAAGGCTGTCGGACCCCCTCAACAAAATAGGCTCAAGATTTATAGATTTTTACTTTATGGTATACAAAAATGACCATTTGGGAAGGGTACATAATGGGAAAAAGAGAGAGAGGAAGATCAAGGCGAAGATGGCTGCAAAACATCGTTGATGATCTGCAAATGGACGCATCAGCAGCAGGGCATCTTGCTTACAACCGAGAGGCCTACAGGAGAGCTGTTAGGGAGGCAAAGTTCCGTAAGGGATATCCAAATGACTGACTGACCGACTTTGTGGTAATTCCTAAATGTATAATTTGTGTGACAAATAGAGTGATACGCTTCGTTTACTTCTAGTTTAATATACATGTTCTGTTTTCTGAATTTATATTCACTCTTTAGCAGTGAAGTGTCGCATGGATTTATTTTTTTCGGCTCAGTACACAGTTAGGGGCTAGACAAACTATTATGTTGGGATTATGTATATGTCTTTTCGTTCTATTATTTTTTTCAATACCCGTCTTTCTGTTGTGTAAACCACTCTTGTTACATCTCCAGTGATATTACTATTCCAGTGATATCATATTTCTAAATTGCTATAATAGTAATGTTACATCTCTAAATTACAACAACAGTGATGTTACATCTCTAAATTACAACAACAGTAATGTTACATCTCTAAATTATAACAACAGTGATGTTACATCTCTAAATTATAACAACAGTGATGTTACATCTCTAAATTATAACAACAGTGATGTTACATCTCTAAACTATAACAACAGTGATGGTACATCTCTAAATTACAACAACAGTGATGTTACATCTGTATGCAGGACACTCTCTACTGTAGAGAGCGGAACAACAACACAACTCCTTCAGATCATCAGAGGAAGCACCTCCCTTCCCAATGACAAGTGTTTCGGCCCTATTAAACTCCTGACACTCTAAGGGGGGTGCTCCCCCCCCTCCCCCCGGGTCATAACTCCCAGAGGTTTTGTGAGTTGTTTTTCGTCCCGGGATTGAGTTGGCACTGCACTTTGAAGTGTATCTTTAGCGGTTTAGCCACGGAGGACTGGTATTGATATTACATCTCTAAACTGCAACAACAGTGATGCCACATCTCTAAATTACTATGCCGGTGATGTTACATCTCTTAATTACTATCCCGGTGATATTACATCTTCAAAATAATATACCAGTGATGTTACATCTCCGGATTGGGAGTATCCTTTGTTCCCTCGAGTGTGTTGTCCTAACAAAGATTTCTCCTGCTTCTATTTAAATGTTTATCCTAGCCCAGTTTGCCTATGCTCTGCGTCGCCTTGCTTTATAGCTTGACTTTATGTTACTCTTCCTCAGCTGCCACCAGACCAAAAATCCCAGGATTGCACAGAGCAGGTTATAATAAACAGGGCTGCTGTTTCATTACCTGTAGGTGACCATGAGGTCAACATTTAGCTTACATGGAAGCCTTTATATATATATATATATATATATATTATATATATATATATATATATATATATATATATGCCATACATAACCCAAAAAAATCGTACAGTTGTAGTTCTTGTTTTCGCAATTTTCTACAAAACTTTCTACATTTCTGACAGTAGGTCAAGCTTTATCAAGCTTTACTCTTTGTTGTTGTAGACATGGCATCCCTTTCTTTGGGATTTGTGTTCATGGCAATGTTTTAGGAAGAAATTCTTTGCTGTTGTATCAACTATATATATATATATATATATATATATATATATATATATTTCAGAAATCTAGGCGAGCCGATAAGTCATTACGCTGGGATTGTCCCGTTTTATGTCTATCCAGTATGCTGTATACGGTAGACATGCTAGAAGATGTTTGAATTAATTCTATTGATTTAACTTAGTGTTGCCAATGTTCTACCCCACCCCCTTTTTTTTCTTTATTGTCAGTTCTTTTATCACTTTTAAAACATATTTGATAAAGAAAAAGACAAAGTGGATGGATGTGTGCTCTGAATACCAGAGAACACGGGTTCGAATCATGATAAGGTCAAGGGCTTTTATTATAGGCGCAAAATGTAACATCTAAGCCTAAAGGCTCACCTTGGGAGATCGCACTAGGTACCTTCCCATTGTCACTGCACTGGACATTCCTGTCTGCATACTCAGACTTCATCCCCCAACCTTAAATTTTCCCAAAGCGGTCCTTGTGGAAACCAGTAAACTGACATTGTACCTAGATATAGAGTATTCTTTTGGGGGAAAATAAATGCATAAGCGATCATTTGAAACTAAGCCATAAGATTGACAAATTATGACAAAAGTTGTGAAGTGCTGCCTTCCTTAAACACGTTTTGCATGTGTTTTTCATGTCCGGGGGGTGGGGTGGGGGTGGGGGGTGGATGGTAGCCCAGTCTATATTAATGCAGCCTTGCGGACAGAAGGCAAGAGGTTCTAACCACGATTATCTTTGTTCTCGGTGCTACGGATTATGTGCACTAGAGCTGAGATCTTCTTGACAAGAAGAGATAGCAGTAACTTCTCTGAGTGTGTAATGATGATGATGATGATTTTAAAACACGTAACGATGAAATAATTTGTTACTTATTATTTTAATGAGTTTTTTTTAACTTATTAGTACAAAAAATGTGATGTTACGAGGGTTTCTTTTTTCTTAAATCAATTTCATTTTTTTTTAAAATGACAAAGTAAATCTCTTCAAAATCTTCCACATTTTCAACATCATGCGCAATATTAATGTGAGCAGTTATGACATTGCAATCATAGGAATATTCTGCGGACTTGAGTGGATTATGGTGTGGTTGGATGGTCTGCGTTACTATCATCAATATGAGTGCATTATTATGAGAGTCATTTATCAATAAATTATCAAAATATTTTCAGAACTGATTGTCGTCATCTCTTCGGAAGGAGACCTAATATTGTCTTTATAAAATATCCATTTTTTAAAAAAAATCTGCTCCTTCTGGTCTTTCGCCACGCGTTTGCCTCACTTACTGCCTTATAAAATTGTTCCGATTACAGCTGGGACTGATGGTGAGAATACACACACAATACCTCTGACATACTGCCTCATGGAAGTACACTTCAGATACCCTCTGATGTCCTCGTCTAGCTTCTGATATTTTCTCTGACTGAAGCCTCACTTCTGATCAAAGTGCAGCTCCCAAAGAAGTAACAGAAGAAAAAAATGAGAAGGTAATGGTAGTTTATGGTCGTTGTTCTTGGTTGTTTGGGCATCTTTCGGGGGGAGATTTATGGCGTGGGAACTTGGCAGTCACTCCAAGCCGAGGGAAAGTGATCAAGTTCCAAACTCGAATAGGATTACGAAGTTCACAGGAGCAGAACAACACAGAATGAACTAGATCTTTTCGCGGAAAATGTTACATCAGCTTTGTAATGTTTGAAGAAAGAAAAAAAGACATATCTTTTGTTCTTGTTCATTAACACACACATTTGTTCTAGAACCTCAACGATGCCTTCCTGGCAGCTTTGTCATCTCTCTTTTACTTGCCAAAAGCTGTCAGTATGACTTCTCTTACAGACAAAAAAAAAACTCTTATGGACCCATTCATGCCAATGTTATGTGTACAAACATCATTTCACACCCTTTTCTACTAACACTAAAGCTATCAGTACCATCTAGATTGAGGCTGCATGAGCGGGTGGCTGTATCCAGGCAGCACGTTCATGTTGTTGACACTCGGGACGTTAAGATGACTGATGGAGTTGCTGTAGGCACAGCTCATGTTCATGTTCATGGACATAGAGTTTGACAATGTCGAGGACATGGTTTGTGCCCCTTGACCCATGTGCCCATACCCGTTCATGCAGTTCATGTGGTTGAGGCTGCCAGGGTTCATTCCCATCGCCATAGCGTTGGACATCCCCGTCTGCATGCTCAGATGGTGCTGGTGATCCGGCGTCTTCATAGACGGACGCTGGCAAGGTATGCCGTCCTTTACCAGAACAGGGACGGCAACCCGCCGCGGGGACGGTAGAGGATTGAGGTCTGCCAGCCCTTTCTCCTGGCGGGACCTCTTTAGCTTGTACCGGTGATTCTGAAACCAGATCTTTACCTGCACAGGTGTTAATCGGATTATGCTGGCCAGATGTTCACGTTCAGGTGCTGACAGGTATCTCTGCTGACGGAAACGTCGCTCAAGTTCGTAAGTCTGGGCTTTGGAGAAGAGCACTCTCCGCTTTCTTTTCTTTGGCGGGTCGCCGCTGCTGGAGTCTGTCTGTGAATCGGCTGGGTCCTTTTTACTGGGTTTTCTGTGACCGTTCCCAGATCCACTTTTACTGTCATCATCCTCATCGTCGAGGTCATCATCATCGTCGTCGTCGTAGCAGTCTTTGATTGGCGTGGCTGTGTCGCGGCTGTGAATGTCGTGTTGTGGGGAGTCGGCGCTGTGCTCACGGCTGTTGTTGTTGCTGCTGCTGTTTACGTTGGCGTGAGGATGAGTGGACGGATTCACGGCGTTTATATCTGAAAAAAGAGAGGGAGAGAATAAATAACTTTGTAGATAAACAGCATGGCATTATAGTTCATGATAACTTTGTAGATAAACAACACGACATTATAGTTCATGATAACTTTGTAGATAAACAACACGACATTATAGTTCATGATAACTTTGTAGACAGACAACACGGTGTAACAGTTCATGATAACTTTGTAGATAAACAACACGACATTATAGTTCATGATAACTTTGTAGATAAACAACACGACATTATAGTTCATGATAACTTTGTAGATAAACAACACGACATTATAGTTCATGATAACTTTGTAGATAAACAACACGACATTATAGTTCATGATAACTTTGTAGACAGACAACGCGGTGTAACAGTTCATGATAACTTTGTAGATAAACAACCAGACATTATATAAATCTTGAGTTATTAAAACTGCATGATTCAACTAACTCATAACAAATATTCAGGGAAGAACTGCACAGACACAACTATAGAAAGAAATACGGAAGAAAAAAAAAACAAAAAAAAGAACCAGTCACAGTTCAGGAAAGACACGAATCAAACAAAAATCCTGTCAGACCTTTTGAAACCTATGCTGGGAGAACGAAATATAAAATAAATTAGAAAGAACTTAATCACGGCATCAGGAAGAAATACTTATCAAAACTAAATAGGTCTGTGATTCCCAAACTATTTCATGTTGCAGACGCCTGGATTTGGCCTTCCTGTACTTCCCGATCGTTTGGTAACAAATACAAATTTCTCATGCATTGGTAATATACATAGTCTAACCCTCCTCCTGGACTCCACAAGGACCATTCATGGATCCCAGTTTGAAAACCACTAATTTGGAGAACTGCGTTATGAAAGCAATTTATTACAAGCTGGGCCGTGGAGGAGCCAGGTCGAGTTTACCCCTTCCCCCCCCCCCCCCTTCCGGGATCATTTACTATGAAACCCCCTATCCAAAAACAACACGCAAAATGCGTTTTATATACGTACTTATACGTAAAATAACCACCTTGCTCTCTCAACACCCCGAGCCCCCATGGATAGGTTCCTGGCCCGCCCCCGTCGAGCCTGATTAGAAGAGAGACTTCTTAAAGTAATTATAGCAAAATAACAAAGTAATCTCCTTTTGTGTGCTGTCTTGTTTTCCTATAGATTTGTATGTTGTGGTATTAATAAATATTCAAATGATGCCCTGTGTACCACTTTCACGTGGTTACTCCCTTTTGTCGGTGCATGAAATTAGCCTTCATAAAAAACCAGTATGTGGGTATTTTCCACTAAACATCGCTCACGCGAGTTTTATTTTTGTGACCACGAGTTTCCTGGAACAAGAAACTTAATTTTTTTTTTTTTTGTTGAGTGTTCCACGCCGGGTAGGCAGGTGGTAATCTTGATAATGCTAGCCTAGCCTCCACGGTCTACTGGAAGCACGTGTCAGCAGATGTCAATGAACATTAGTCTATTTCTACCGGCGGCAGTGAGTTTGTGCTCGGAACTCTATCAAACACGGTGCTGGCCTTGTTCCATCTCCTGCTATTCTATTGATGAAGCAGTTTGGCTTGGGTGGAAAATATGAAGAATTGAGGATGACTCAGACAATATGAAATACAATAATGTTACATGTGGCCATAGTTTCACCAGAGATCACATGAAATACAGTAATATCACATGTGACAGTGTTTGAGCAGAGATCACATGAAATACAGTAATATCACATGTGACAGTGTTTGAGCAGAGATCACATGAAATACAGTAATATTACATGTGACTATGGTTTCATCAAAGATCACATGAAATGCAATATACTGCATACGACAAGAAGCACTGGTTTGAAAATCCTATAAGACTTCATTTTACTTCCAGTATTTAGTAGACCAAAAGAGACATGGAGAAGAAAAACAGAAAGGATGTTGAGCAATAGAGGGCTCACCTGGGCAAGAGCAGAAAAAAAGGCGAAGGACAGGCATTTGTGGAAAACCCTTGCGGAAGCCCCATGTGCAATGGGCACTTAAGTTTCAGAGAGAGAGAGAGAGATTTAATAAAGATATCTTTCCTAAACTTATCATGTTGCCAACAGCTGGTGATAAATGCACAATAGTTTGAAAACACTTCGTCAGCGACATCTGGTGTGTGTTCTGTTTTTGACTGTACCCCCAGTTTATACCATTGCTAGTTGGTAAAGTCAGTACACACGTAGAGAAATGTAGAAACATACACAGAAAGAGAGAGAGAGAGAGAGGGAGAGAGAGAGAGATTAAAAATAGGTTACCTGCCCACAGCACAGAAAATTTACAATTTAGTCAAAATCGTTTTCTAACCTCATTGACTTCGTAAACGAGGAAGACCTTGGCTTACTCGGAGAAGAGAAATTATGACAGTGCTCAGGGACGAGGGGTGCACTTGGAAAGAAGCAGAGAATAATTCCAAGAACAGGGATGACTGGAGAGCTTTTATCTGTGGCCTGTGTTCTCAAGGGAGTGAAAGGCGATGATGATGATGATGATGATGATGATGATGATGATGATGATTTAGCATGGCCTTGTAAGTAATGATTATAGTTGTTGTTGTTATTATTATTATTATTATTATTAATGAATATGATTATGAATGTATTGTGGGCATAATAGTAACATCTAATAGCAACAGAAAAAGTAAGTGGGAAAATTAGAGCAAGGTAGAAAAACAAACTTCCATGACACTAGTATGACTGAACGCTGACACAAGTAAACAGAATAGAAAAGACGAATAGAAAAGCAGAAACAATGAAAAACAAGGACACAATAAAACCTCCGACATGAAAGAGCAAGATAATGACTTAGGTAAATGACAACTGTATAGACGGAATTAATGCAGACTGACATGCATGACACCTATTAGGGTTAGGACCTATTATGACGCTATTGCACACGGTTTTTAAATAAAGGAGTGACCAACTCGGCCACCTGACCATTTAAATATTTAGAGGCGTGGCCTATTGGACAATTCACTTACGACATAGGTCATGGTGCAGTTGGAGAGGACGGAGCCCCAAGACGGAGGAACAGGGACGGTCAGCGAATAGAAAGCCGTCCAGACGTCAGAGTAAGGAGCACAAGAAGGAAGGAGCCCCCAAGAAGAGGAGGTCCAGAGGCTAGCGGACAAGTGAGGGGGGATCGTCAGGAGTAGACAGAGAAGAGAAGGACAGCAGACGGAGAATCAGGAACAATCAGACGATCAGAGAGGAACAGCAGACAGAGAGGGACGATCGAGTGGGGAATCGTCCGAACAAAGACGGTCAGTAAGCGAAGGCCGATTGATATGGCAGAGGAAGACTGTCAGCGAGGATCAGACAGACAAGAGAAGAATCAGATAAGAACAGCAGAAGGGGAACACAGATCAGAAAAAGAACAGAAGAACAGTAGAGCGGAGAGGACAGAAACGCAGAAGAGCAAGAAAGAGAACGAGACTCTATAGAATCAGAATTAGTATTAGACTGAAGACGTGTTTCAAGTGGGTCAGGCGGTTATGAAGGTTTGTTACTTTGAAACTTCGAGTAAAGTGATTTAGACGAGGAATTAGTTGACCACGTGCGACGGATCTAATATAGTACAGACTTTAGAATTGTCCTCGTATCATGTGCAGAGTATTTTGAAGATGAAGACATTGACGAAATGCAGCATATAGAATATGATAGAGATTGATATTGTGAACAAATGATTATGTGCTTCAACGACGAAACAGACGAAGTTTATGTCACACTACATCTTATTTTAAGTTATGTTGTCAACAATAAATCTGATATCTTAATTGTCAGAATTAAATAATGCAGTGAATATTTCATTGGACTTGCTCTGATCTAGTGAAGGTGGTAAAGTTTTGTGAAACCTGTGATGTGTTAATCAAAGAGCATCTGTAAGCTTCAGTACTATAGAACTATTCTTCTTATCTTATCTTATATCCTTCCCGTGCCGTTAAACGTCACACAGGGCTCGCAAAGTAGTTCGCCAATTTTTCCTGTCTTCGGCGAGTCTTTCAATTTTATCAAGGGATTTTATGCCTATTAATTTGGCCTCTCTTAACAATGTCCTCTTCAGAGTTTCACGCGGTCTGCCTCTTTTTCTTTGGCCTGTTGTGTTCCACTTGATAGCTTGTTTTGGGATTCTCTGATCATTTCTACTCATCAAGTGACCAACATATATGTCCATCTCCTTTTCCTGATCACCCATCAGACTGGTTGTTGTTCAGTCACCTGTCTTATCTCTGCATTGTTCTTGAATTTGTTCCACTTGATACCGAGTATTTTCCTTAGGCATTTGTTTTCAAAAGAGTCTAATTTCTTATCTATTTATTTAGTTGTTTTCCAGCTTTCGCATGAATAAATGAGGGTGGATATTACATTTGAATTGAATAGTCTTAACTTGGTTTTTGTGCTTATAACTTTTGAATTCCATATGTTCTCAAGATTCTTGAAGGTCAATGCTGCTTTTGCAATTCTGATTCTAACTTCCTTTCTAGTGTCACCATCCTGGTCTATGTAGCTGCCAAGGTATGCAAATTGATTGACTTCTTCAATATCTGTCCCTTCTATGCGTTACCCTGTGTTACCCGTGCAGCTTTTTTTCCTTATTCGGCAATGTATAATTCACAACTTGAAAATATTATAATGATGATGATGATTAAATACATTGTACATACCACAGACACTGTCACAGAGACATGGTAATATCGAAACAATAGAAAACGTATAGAAATCTCAGACTAAAATAATTAACAACTTGCATCGGGAAGCAGTCGTGAGAAGTTGGATACTTTTGCTTAATAGGTTTCTCTGAGGGAAACAGTGGAGTTGTAAGGAACACTGCTCTTGGTTAAAGAGACGCGATTCATGTAAATCTTCAGAATGAAATGAAAATATTTTTAATCCCCATCCCCTCGAATACTAATGATTACACAGTCAGTCAGTCATTTGCATGACTCTTGCCTCTCTAACAGCTCTCCTGTAGGCCTCTCGGTTGTAAGCAAGATGGCCTGCTGCTGATGCGTCCATCTGTAGATTATCAACGATGTCTTGCAGCCATCTTCGCCTTGGTCTTCCTCTCTTTCTTTTTCCCATTATGTACCCTTCCAAGACTGTCTTCTCTAAATTATTATCACGTTTAATGTCCAAAATATTTAAGTTTTCTCTTTTTAATCTTCCTTACTAGGCAGCCTTCTTCAATATTAAGTCTTGTAGTATGGATATACTCACGGAAAAAAATAAGTGTGCAGTGGTGCCAAGCTTATCAATCACGTTGTCATGAGTGAAATGAAATCAGATTTGGCACGAAGTTTTGTCTGAGTATTGTCCACTTCTCCGTGCTGCACGAAGTTGATCGCACTATTCATGGGGAGATAACCACAGCTCCAGTGAAATCGCGTGCGTGAGCCATGATTGGTTACTGACCACGGATAAAATGAGGGTAAGTGTGCAATTCTGTTCTCAGAGATCTCTTCACGTAATCGTTGAAGAAAGAAGTACTGGAATTCCAACATAAACATCTTTTTTCATCATGCCAAGATTGAATGAACATCAGCGAAAAATAGCTGTTGGGATGTTAATTGCTGGATCAACAGTAGCAGCAGTATCTCAATATTTTAATGTTCACAGAAACACAATATCACGCCTTCAAAGTCGTTTTAACCAAAATGGTTCCGTTGCTGACCGCCATAGAAGCGGCAGACCACGAGTTATCACCCTTGCACAAGACCGCTACATCCACCTCATTCACCTTCGTAACAGGTTTCTCCAGGCAACATGGACCGCCTGCAACATTCCAGGTGTAAGACGTGTGTCGGGCAGGACAGTGAGGAACAGACTCAGAGAGGTAAATCTCTTACCTCATAGGCCTGCAGTTAGACCAGTACTGACAGTTCGCCACAGACATATCCGCTTGAACCGGGCCAGGCACCATGTGGCATGGCCTAATCATCAATGGAGACGGATCCTATTCACTGATGAGTCCAGATTCTGTCTGCAAGGCCATGATGGGGATGCTTTAGTGTACAGGCGAAGAGGAGAACGCTTTGCGAATAACTGTGTGCTAGAGGTGGATAGGAGGAGAGGAGGCAGTGTAATGGTTTGGGGAGGAATTTCCTATGCTGGCCGAACAAACCTAGTCTTCCTCAATGGCAACCTTACAGGTTTAAGATATAGGGACGAAATCATTACACGCCACGTAGTGCCTATTCTGGATGCTAATGGACAAGGTGTGATACTACAGAAGGATAACGCTCGTCCACATGTCGCACGTGTGGTCAGGGACCACTTTCAACAACATCAGATTACTGTCTTGCCATGGCCAGCAGTTTCACCGGACCTGTCACCTACCGAGCACATTTGGGATGAACTGGACCACAGTTTGCGAAGACGACACAATCGTCCTGGAAACCACCAAGAATTAGCCCAAGCGCTGGAAGAAGAATGGAATAACATGTCTCCACAACTGATACAACGTGTCATTGGTTCGATGAGAAGGCGATGTCAAGCAGTGATAACTGCCCGAGGAGGACACACACGATATTGAAACCTTGATTTTCTGTTCTTGAGGTGGCGAGCCACATTAGGTGAGCTTTTTTTTACTTTTTTGTGACATGTAACTGGCCTGAAAGTTATCATTTTATATGTTATTGAATAATCAAACATAATGTGTGCCAAATTTTATTTCAATCATCACTTGAGCACTTTCATGGTGCTTTTTAAAGCATTGCACACTTCCTTTTTCATGAGTATATTTGTTCTTTTTTGTGTCCATGATATTTGAAGAACTCTTCTATAGCATTTACATTCAAAGGCATTTATGTGTTTCTCAGCTGTTTTGTTAAGTGTCCAGGTCTCACAGGCATATGTTGCGATGGGAACGATGCATGCTCTTAAAAATCTTATTTTTGTAGTTCTGTCTGTTCCTCTCCACAGATTCTTTAGTTGTTTTATTTTCTGAAGAGAGATAGATGTCATCCTTTTAATTTCCCTCATTGTATCTCGATTATTAGTTAGTAATGATCCAAGATATTCAAAACTCTCCACCTCTTCCAATTTTTCCTCATTGATATTGATGACTGAGTTATTTCAGCTGCCTTATTTGTTTTGTCAGTTGTCATCAATTTAGTTTTCTTTGCATTAAGATAAAGGTTTTGTTCTTCGCTGTTCTTTCGGACTGACATAATTAGTTTTTCCACTTCTGTTTGTGTTGTGGACAGTAATACTGAATCATCAGTATAACTAATCTCTGGTAATTCGTAACCTAATGATCACACAGCCGAGAAAATTCTGCATGGATCATGCATGCAGTTAATGTTTTCCTAGAAGGTCAAGTCCGTGGAAAATGTTAGATGGGTGATTAAATTTTTGAACAGTTTAGAGTTTGGCTTTGGCGTGTTGCGGTGTCACTGTTTTAGTTAGTAATGTAGCTGTAGAACTGGTGATTGTCAGCGTCGGTTAGAATGTTTGCGATCAAGAGTTTTTTGGTTTTTTTTTTTTTTTGCGTTTAAGAATAGTGTTATATTTGATTTAGTATCCTGTGTTGGTTATCTTGTATTGAGACTCAAGCCGTCTGGACTTCTGCTTCTTGTTTTGCTGACCTGATCAGTTTGAGGTATGACATGATATATTTCGTATAATATCTCTCTCTCTCTCTGGACCTTAAGTGCCCAGGGCACATGGGGCTTCCGCAAGGGTTTTCCACAAATGCCTGTCTTTCGCCTTTTTTTCTGCTCTTGCCCAGGTGAGCCCTCTATTGCTCAACATCCTTTCTGTTGTTCTTCTCCATGTCTCTTTTGGTCTACCCTTACTTCTGCTCCCCTGTGGTGTCCATCTTAGTGCTATTTTTGGTAGTGAGTTGTCAGTCATTCGGAGCACATGTCCCAACCATCGCCAGCGTCTTTCCTCAATAATTGTTGTCAGTGATTTCATCTGCATTTCTGCCAATAAGATGTTATTTCTTATGGTGTTTGGCCAAAATATTTTTTTAATTCTACGTAAACATTTAGTCTGGAAAGAATTCAACTTGTTTTCTATGGTTTTGGTGATTTTCCAGCTTCACTTCCATAGAGTAGTACACTTAGAACATTACTCTTAAATATCCTGATTTTCATATTTATGCTTAGTTTATTTGATTTCCATATATTCTGTAGCATTGCAAAAGCCTGTTTTGCTCTAGTAAGTCTGCTGTTGATGTCCTCTGTGCTGTCTCCATTTTCTACTACTCTGCTGCCAAGGTATACAAATTCGTTGACCTCCTCCACTAACTTGTTATCTACTCTGAGTACATTTCTGTTGTTCACATTTTGCTTCATTAACTTTGTCTTTCCTACGTTGATTTTTAGTCCTATGTTGTTTGCATTCTGGGTTAACTTGTTTATTTTATCTTGCATATCTTTGTGACTGCTTGATAATAGACAAATGTCGTCCGCAAAGTCAAGGTCCTCCAGCACTGTGTTAAGGGTCCATTGTAATCCTCTGCGTTTGTCTGATGTTGCCTCCTTCATTAACCAGTCTACTGCCAAGATAAATAATGTTGGTGATAGTACACATCCCTGTTTCACTCCTGTTTGTACCCTAAAGCTGCTGGAGGTATGTTCTCCACAGATAACTTTGCACTGAAAACCCTCGTATAGGGCTTTGATTACATTAACTATTTTATGGGGGAGGCCATGCCATCTTAGGATTTTCCACAGTGCATCTCTGTTGACACTGTCAAAGGCTTTCTCAAAATCTATGAATAATGCATATGTTGTGCTATGCCATTCATTTGCCTGTTCTAATATTTGTCCAAGTACAAATATATGGTCTATGCATGATCTTCCTTTCCTAAATCCTGCCTGCTCTTTCCGAAGTTTTTCCTCAAGTGTTGGTACAATTCTGTTGATGATTATTCTGCAAAATACTTTACTAGTGAGTGGCAGTAGGGTAATGCCTCTCCAGTTCCCGCAATCTCTGAGGTCACCCTTCTTTGGTAGTTTTACTATAAGATCAGTTTTCCACTCCTCTGGGGCTTTTTCTAAATCCCAGATTTGTTGTAATATCCGGCAAAGTTGTTTTGGTGTTTCTGTTTCTTCTGCTTTCAACATCTCAGCAGTCACTTCATCTTCACCTGGTGCCCTGTCTGATTTTAGCCTCTTTATCGCCTCTTTTACTTCATTTATTGTTATTGGTCCTGTATTGATGTTTAGTTCCGCTTTTGCTTCAGGTATATCTATTGCTTGTGCTGCGTATAATATAAAATAATATAATATAATATAATATAATATAATCATCAGGTGCCGTGCCGACTGGCGTTGGCTATTATGCTTCTCCAGAGTATCCGATCCTTCATGCAGGCCATCAGTTCAGTTGGTGATCTCCTCTCACACCATCCCGCCAGACTGTCCAGTATCATTTCTCTTGGTCTTCCTCTTGATCTTCTTCCTTCTATTTTTCCTGTTGTTATAATATTTTCAGTGCCCCCTCTTCTCATTGCATGTCATTGCATGTACATTGTCTCTCTCTTATCTTTTTCACAAGGTTTTTTGTCTCTCCAGCTCTTCTCATACATTCTTCATTAGTTATTTTTGCTGTCCAGGGGATTCGCAACATTCTTCTAATAAACCACATTTCTGTTGCTTCCAATGATTTTTGTGCAGACTTGCCTATTGTCCATGATTCACTTTCATATAACAAGATAGGTTCAATATAGCATTTTAGGACTCGTTTTCTAACATTCATTGATAAAGATGTGTTAGCTAATATGTTTCTCATTCTCTGAAATGCAGTCTTTGCTTGGCCTATTCTGTTCCTAATTTCTGTTCTGCATTTCCCATCTGAAGTTATTACTGCTCCAAGGTATTTGAATTTCTGCACCTGCTTTAGAATAGTTCCGTTTAATTTAATACTGCATGCTGGTGGATTCTGTTTCTTAGATATAACCATAGTCTCTGTCTTTTTGATGTTCAAAGTAAAGCCTTTCTGTTCACTTTCTTTGGCGACTTTATCCAAGAGATTTTGCAGGTCTTGTTGGTTCTGTGTCGTCAGTATACCGAAGGTTGTTAATATTGTATCCTCCAATTTTTATGCCTGGTTCTGTGATGATTGTTCTTAGAATATTCTCGCTGTACAGAGAAAAAAAGGTCTGGAGATAGTACACATCCTTGTCGCACCCCTTGCTTTATAGGTTGATATTTTCCAATTCTATTTTCAACTCGAACTGCTGCTTCTTGCTGCCAGTATAGATGTTTTATAATCCTCAGGTCTTTGCCGTTTATATTGATGTCTTCAAACATTTTAATAATTTCATTATGTTTCACCTTGTCAAATGCCTTGGTGTAATCAATGAAGCATAAGTACAGATCTTTCTGTATTTCTAAAGCTCTTTCTGTTAGTGTTCGTAAAGCATAAATGGCATTGTGTGTTCCCTTTCCTTCAACAAATCCAAACTGTTCATCTGCTAATTCCATTTTTATCTTTTTCCTTGTTCTTCTCATAATTATTCTCAGAAGTAGCTTTGTTATGTGACGTGAGAGGCTGATAGTCCGGTGGTCGTCACATTCCTTTGCACCTGGTTTCTTTGGTAGTGCTATAAACGTGGATTTAATCAGGTCACTGGGAATATAACCACTATTGTAAATGTCATTCAGTAACTTGGTTATTATTTTTATTCCTGTCTCCTCTAGTGCCTCTATTTCTTCTATTGTTATATTATCAAGCCCAGTCGCTTTTCCTTTCTTCATGTGTTTGATGGCATCTATGATTCCATCTTCAAGTACTGGTGGTCCATCACAGTTTTCAGTATCTGGTGTTAATTCTGGTCTTTCTCCTCCATATAGCTCACCGATATACTCTGTCCACAATGTCTTCTTTTCCCATTAACATTTTACCTTCTTTCGATTTCAGGCATCCTGTGGTATATTTTGTTTTCCTGCCTGTAAGTTCACTAATTCGTTTGTGCATGTTTTTGCTGTCTTTAATATGATAGTCCTCTATCTGTCTGCACTGCTCATTTAACCACACTTCTTTTGCTTCTCTGCATTTGCGTCTTATTTCTTTATTTATCTTGCTATATTTTTCCTCGTTATTTTTACTCCTCCTCTTGTCCATCAGTCCTAAGATGTCGTCTGTCATCCATTTATTTTTAGAGGCTTCTTTTTTTTTTGGTGGTATTATCTCCTTAACAGTTTGGTGGATAGAATCTCTTAACATTTCCCATTGTTCATCTATACTATTTATCTTTGCTATTGCATTGTATCTATTTGTTATAATAACTTTATATTGTTCTCGCAGTTCTGGGTCATTTTTAAGGAGTTCTGTATTCAGTTTGATGTTTCTCACTTTTCTGCATGTTTTCTTTAGCTTTATTCTAATTTTTCCATAGAGTGGGTCATGGTCACTATTGCAGTCAGCTCCTGGCATGGTTTTTGTTGTCAGTAATGCATTGCGGAATCGTTTGTTGATTAATATGTAGTCTATCTGGTTAAAAGTCTTTTTGTCTAGGCTGCACCACGTTGCCAGTCTTCGAGGATGTTGTTTCAACCAGGTGTTTCCTACAACCATGCTGTGTATTCTTGCCCATTCAATTAATTTACTACCTCTGTCATTCCTCTCCCCCAGTCCATAGTCACCAGCGATGTCTGAAGTTCTTCCTTTACCAACTTTGGCATTAAAATCTCCCATCACTATGGTAACTTCATGTGACTTTGTGTGTTTTAGTGCTGTCTCTATGTCATTATAAAATAGAACATAACATAACATAACATAATATAACATAACATAATATAATATAATATAATATAATGTAATTCATCGGCCAGCAACATCACTATGTGTCGTTAATTAAATGTTTACGTGATCGGCATTGGGTGCACTTAGTTGATTGACTCAGCGTTATTGTTGAGTGAATTCCTGGGTTGACATTTGAACATCGGTTGGAGTTATGTACGAACGGTCCATAAGTCAGAAGTACCATGGAGGAGTAGTGAAGTCTGAATGCATATATATATATATATATATATATATATATATATATATAGTGTGTGTGTGTGTGTGTGTTCACTGGCTAGTAAAAGAGGACTTGAAATTAACAATGAAAGACAAAAAAATCATGAAACTTCTCATTAATCACGAAAGAAAAATATACGTAGCAGTAAACCAGTTTGCATACTAAACCAATTTACATATCTCGGCAGCTACATAGACAAGGATGGTGACACCAGAAAGGGAGTTAGAATTCGATTTACAAAAGCAGCATAAGGCTTCAGGAATCTTGAGAACATATAACATTCAAAAGTTATAAGCGCAAAAAACAATTTAAGATTATTCCATCCAAATGTAACATACACCTTCATTTCTGCATGTGAAAGTTAGAAAACAATTTTTAAAAATAGACAAGAAATTAGACTCTTTTAAAAACAAATGCCTAAGAAAAATATTCGGTATCTTCTTCTTCTTCGTTCGCTTCTACCACCAAGACCGCCCTGTGATCCTACTGAATTTACCCCTGTGGTCCTCGTTAAGTCCCGTGGTCCCCGAAAGGACCACACGAGATCCCCTAGAGGACCGCGGAAGGTTCAGAGTATCTCAGGGCTTGAGCCTGAATTCTTGGTGGGTCTCAGAAGCGGGATTGTGTGACACCGTGGTTTTCGTTGCACCAGTTTAGTCTAGAGTTGGACTTTCTCACCGGAAGACCTCGACGTGTTTGGGATATCAGTATATCCCCGCTGGGTGAGAGGCCCACCCAGGCCAGAGTTGGACTTTCTCACCGGAAAACCTCGACATGTTTTGAGATACCCGTGTATCACCGTCGGGTGAGTGGTGGTTGCCTATCCAGTCCAGAGTTGGACTTTCTCACCGGAAAACCTCAGCGTGATTAGGATACGCCTACATCCCCGCCGGGTGAGAGGTGGTTGCCTATCTAGACTGCCCTGGTCCAGTGTCTCCGACTTCAGCATTTTGTGGTCGTGGCCGCTACCCTTCCTAGTTGTGACCAGGACGGAGCTTTTGTCCAGGAGGACGGGTCCTCGCCACTAGTGACTTCCACCCCTGAGTTGAGCCGGATTTAGGCATATTATCCCAGTATGGACGTGTTTGGGACGTGACCGACCTCTAGAGCAGAGGTACCGCGACATGCGTAGCCTTCAAGTTTCACCTCTGGCATGAGCCGGTTTAGGCATATTTCACCAGTATGGGTGTATATCGGGCATGACCGACCTCTAGAGCGGAGGTGGTGTGACATGCCTGGCCATCAAGTTTCACCCCTGGTGTGTGCCACTTTAGGCATATTTCACCAGTGTAGGTGTATTTCGGACGTGGCCGAGCTCTAGAGCAGAGGTGCCGTAGTATGTGTAGCTCTCGCAGCGATACTACTGAACATACAGATTAAATTTCACTTTATCCTTTCTTTCACCTTTTCATATCGGCGCCGCACAGCAACCTTTATTTCTTTTCCGCATTTTCTTCCTTGGTCGGGAGGAGCTTCACTCCACGCGCGGCATTCGAAGAGTCTCGCCAGCAGTGTCTTAACCTCTGGATTAAGCCGGTTCATACATTTCACCCGATATGACTGCACTCAGGACTTGGCCGACCTACAGACCAGAGGTGCTGTGATTTGACTTTTCCGCAGTGGTGCCGCGCGGCAACCCTATTTGCACCTTTCTTCATTGGCCGGGAGGAGCATCGCTCCACGCACGGCAGCTGAAGAATCTCGCCGTCAGCGGTAGATGAGCTACCAAAGGTGCCACTCATCTACCCTAAGTGTCTGGTTTTCAGGCATCAGATATTCGCTTTCGCCCCTTCTCCTGTCAGTTTAAACAGTTCTGCCACGGGAAGACCAGGAGCTGGACTTGACCGCCAGAGGCTGTTTGAGACGCACGCCGTTGGAGTGGAGATCAAATTCTCCACCCCACCTCCGGCAATAACAGTCCTTAGAACCAATATTCGGTATAAAGTGGAACGAATTCAAGAACAACGCAGAGATAAGAAAGATGAGCAAACAACAACCTGTCTCATGGGTGACCAGAAAAAGAAGATGGACATATGTTGATTATGTGATGAGAAGAAACAACCAGAAAATCCCAAAACAAGCTATCAAGTGGAACATAACAGGCCGAAGAAAAAGAGGTCGACCACGTGAAACTCTAAAGAGGACATTGTTAAGAGAGGTCAGGTTAGTGGGCATAACATCCTTTGATGAGATTGAAAAGCTCGCTGAAAACGGGAAATCTTGGCAAACTACTTTAAGAGCCCCATGTGACGTTTAACGGCACGGGAAGGATGTAATATGTAAGATATATATATATATATATATATATATATAAATATATAGCATCTTCCACCGAAGTCCAGTAGTACATATGAGGTAGAGAAGAACGAAAATGACATTAGTATCATTCAAATGCATTCATAATTAAATCACTCATCATAAGCTTTCAGTCAACAGCATCTGTATCCATACAGAATGCAGCAAATACAAATATATGTACCAAATATTTTTATATGTATATATAGCAACGCCAGGTACAAGAAAGAGCCAGCTTATCATAAAAGAAGCACCGGTTGAAGAACAGATGATAAAGTAACGCGATATAGAAGAAGAAGAAGAAGAAGAAGAAGAAAGCTGGTTATAGGACAGGGATTTCAACTGGTCATGACATAATGTAGACAGTGAGTTTTAGCTTGAGATGATACCAAATAAAAGCCACGTTCAGCTGATACGTCACGGGCCCTTTTTTTCTTCCTTTGTTGCTGTTTGTGATGATGATGAGCGCGTGGGTGGATAGGCGGATGCGCGGACAGCGGCTCTAGAACGACCCGAGCACGCTTAAACTACAACTCCATTGGCAGTGACGGCTGAACACTGCTAAACAAACAAGCTTCTGGCTATCAAAATGTGCAGTCTAGCAGCTTCCAGCACAGAAAACAGATACCCACAATGCAACGCCAGTTTCTGTTTCTCAACTCACCAAATTCTTCCACAGACTTCCCAGTCTTACGCTTAGCCTTTTTTTTTAATCTGAACTACAGCGCAACAAAGTTGCCATTCTTTAAAAATACTTCTCTGAAATCCTTGGTTCAAACGTGTCACATATTCAAGAAAAACACAGATTCATCTAAGACACAAATTCCATTAAGATGCAGACTCAACTAAGGCACACACACCACACTACAGATTCAGCTAAGACACAGACTCCACTAAGATACAGACTCAGATAAGGCATAAACTCAGTTAAGACACAAATTCGACCAAGACAAAACCGCCCAAATTTTGAAAACCTTTCATGTTAAAGAAGATGTAAACAAAGAATATTACGATGCCATAACAATTGGAGGTTATGAAATACCAGAGATTAGATATGCTGATGACACAATGTTACTGTCCACAACACACAGAGGAATGGAAAAACTAATTATGTCAGTCCGTAAGAACAGCGGAGAGCAGAACCTCTATCTTAATGCAAAGAAAACTAAATTGATGACAACTGACAAAACAAATAAGGCAGCTGAAATATATATCAATGAGGAAAAATTGGAAGAAGTGGAGAGTTTTGAATATCTTGGATCACTACTAACTAATAATGAGAATACAATGAGGGAAATTAAAAGGAGGACATCTATCGCTCTTCAGAAAGTAAAACAAATAAAAAATCTGTGGAGAGGAGCAGACAGAACTACAAAAATAAGATTTTTAAGGGCATGCATCTTTCCCATCGCAACATATGCTTGTGAGACCTGGACACTTAACAAAACAGCTGAGAAACACATAAATGCCTTTGAATGTAAATGCTACAGAAGAGTTCTCCAAATATCGTGGACACAAAAAAGAACAAATATATCTATACTACAAGAGCTTAATACTGAAGAAGGCTGGCTAGTAAATAAGATTAAAGAGAGAAAACTTAAATATTTTGGACACATTAAACGTCATGATAATTTAGAGAAGATCATATTGGAAGGATACATAATGGGAAAAAGAAAAAGAGGAAGACCAAAACGAAGATGGTTGCAAGACATCGTTGACGATCTGCAAATGGATGCCGCAGCAGCAGGCCATCTTGCTCACAACCGAGAGGCCTACAGGAGTGCTGTTTGGGAGGCAATGTTCCGCAAGGGACATGCAAATGAATGAATGAATGAATTTCATGTCCATTCTATTCCATAACACTCGCAAATGGTACTTGCCGTAATGCTTTTTCAAATTATGTGTCGGAATAATGGTTGCTACATGTAATCTAATAACAACACTGTTTTCCTCTCAACTTTTGATCTGATATTTACCAGCATATTACGCATAAATAATTCTGTTAGAGGGTCCACAATATTGCAGGCAAATGTTGAAAAATAAATCGCTGATATGAAGCTGTGACAAGTTTCTTAAAACGTAAAATGTGGGAGGAACACGTTTTATTTATAGATGTCATGTGACTTCAGGATGACCGGTCTGTTCTTGACTCCGACTTCGTGGTTAAAAGTTCCTACAATGTTTTGTTTTAACTTACAGTTAATGTTCGCGCAATACTGTAAGTAAATACTGTAAGTTATAACTTACAGTCAGTTAATGTTAATGTTCACGTAATTCATTCATTCATTTGCATGTCCCCTGTGGAGCTTTGCCTCCTGTAGGCCTCTCGGTTCTGAGCAAGATGGCCTGCTGCTGATGCATCCATTTGCAGATCATCAACGATGTCTTGCAGGCATCTTCGCTTTATATTCACGTAATACTTAACTAAAATTTACAGCAGTATATTTTAACTTAACAGTTAATTATCCTACAATATTTTAACTAGCAGTTAATGGTCGTCCACATTTTACTTCAGCCTGCAATTAATGTTGATGCACCAATTTAACTTAATTATCAATGAATGTTCATATAAAATCCAGTTTACAATTAATGTTCCTCAGTGTTTTAATATTACTTAATGCTCTCGTAATATTTAATTTTAACTTAAATCACTAGAGAATTTTTAATTTTAACTTTAATAATCATCACAGAATATTTCATTTCAACTTACAGTTGATGCTCCTGCGACATTTTCTTTGAAGCACAATTAATGTTCATATAATGTTTTACTCTAGTGTGTAACTAATGTTCCTATAATATTTTACTTTAACTTACAATTAATCTTCCTTTAATTTTTTTTTAATTTAGCGTACAATTAATGTTAATACAGTAGTATGTAATATTTCTTTTTTAAATTTAAGTTAATGTTTCTTTAATTTTTTTAAAATTTACTTTAAATTTTAATGTTTACATATATACCATTTTAACTTCCAGTTACTTTTCCTTTAATTTTTTTTATTAATCTACAATTAATGTTCGATGGAAAAAAATATATGTATATAATAATTTTGGATTACTGAATGTTTAAGAATGCTCGCGTGTTAAACGAAATTTCGGATTTACATTTACCATTAAAGGCAGCTCTGTACTAAATTGAAGTTGTATACGAAGGAGAAGAGTTGTACTTAAAGCTGAATGGGATAATGAAGGAGTAACTTGTACTTGTACGAACTCCCTGTAACTGCGAGCTGTTGTTCTTTGCAGCTGATGCTGTAGGGATGTTGAGGCACAGCATCGTATCGGCGTGGGAGCGGGTTATGATGACGGGTATTTTTTCAGTCCCGGAGTACAGCGAAAAAGCATAGGTGGGGGGGGGGGGGGGGCGAGTGTGCAATGCTTCTCTAGCAGACTCCACCAACATGGGGACTATAACGATCCTTACCCCGTTAGCCAGGCTAAGTCTGTTCCTAGGGGTACCAACGGAGAGGTAGGACAGGGTCTTGGTCAGCTATGGTTCGCTAACCCTGGCGCCAGTATATCAGCTATGGGTCGCTGGTTGCCTCATCGGACAGGAGTCTTCATCCCCAAGAGTTGTACTTAAAGCTGAATGAGATAATGAAGGAGAAGAGTTGTACTTAAAGCTGAATGAGATAATGAAGGACAAGAGTTGTACTTAAAGCTGAATGAGATAATGAAGGAGAAGAGTTGTACTTAAAGTTGAATGAGATAATGAAGGAGAAGAGTTGTACTTAAAGTTGAATGAGATAATGAAGGAGAAGAGTTGTACTTAAAGTTGAATGAGATAATGAAGGAGAAGAGTTGTACTTAAAGTTGAATGAGATAATGAAGGAGAAGAGTTGTACTTAAAGCTGAATGAGATAATGAAGGAGAAGAGTTGTACTTAAAGTTGAATGAGATAATGAAGGAGAAGAGTTGTACTTAAAGTTGAATGAGATAATGAAGGAGAAGAGTTCTACTTAAAGTTGAATGAGATAATGAAGGAGAAGAGTTGTACTTAAAGCTGAATGAGATAATGAAGGAGAAGAATTGTACTTAAGCTGAATGAGATAGCGGTCAGTGACCTATTCCAGACTACTTACCTCATGTTGGTGAACCACAGCTGATCAAGACCCTATTCTACCTCCCAATTGTGCTCCTGGAAATAGACAGTGGTCTGGACAAGTGAGTAGGGATCGCAGTGAGAGGTCGAAGCTGGTCTTAGCAGAGGAAGAAGAAGAAGGAGGAGGAGAATAAGAAAAAGGAGGAGAAGGAGGAGGGGGAGAAGGAGAAGAAGAAGAAGAAGGATTAGGAGGAGGAGAAGGAAAAGGAGGAGAAGGAGAATAAGAAAAAGGAGGAGAAGGAGGAGGGGGAGAAGGAGAAGAAGAAGAAGGATTATGAGGAGGAGAAGGAAAAGGAGGAGAAGAAAGATGAGGAGAAAGAGAAGGAAGAGAAGGAGCAGGAGAAAGAGGAGGATAAGAAGGAGAGGAAGAAGGAGGAGAAAGAGAGTTAGAAGAAGAACAAGGAGGAGAAGAAGGATAGGAAGAAGGAGGAGAAGAAAGAGAAGAGGAAGATGAAAAAGAAGAAGAAGAAGAAGAAGAAGAAGGAGAAGGAGGAGGAGGAGAATAAAAACAATAAAATGCATGAGTAATTACACGATGTTAGAGTCATGAGATAAACAGAGGAATGCTGTCACACAGCTAGTGTTCGTGTTGTTCCTGCGCTATTCTCACACTTGGGACGATTGCTCATGTTTAACCCAGGCCACTGTGACCTTTCCACTCCCATGTTGTCTTGTACATGAACATCAACAACTACCTTCAGTCATCCATGATGTTTGAGTATCGATCTTCTGATTCATCAGTTATTGCACTTCAGGTAAAAATTCGATCCGGTATTATTGGAAAATGTCCCTTGCGTCCAATAACTGTCACTGTTTTTTTTCTTTTTGTTTTGGTTTTTTTTTTCCTTCATTCTTTTTTAAACAACTTATTGGTCACGCGGTGCCGCCGTGGTGTAGTGGTTAGAGCACTCGCCTGCCGATAAGTAAGGTCCTTAGTTCGATTTCCAACTCGGGTGGAAGTTCTCGGACCAAACGGTACCGGGGTCAACCCAGCCTAAAAAAAAATGAGTACCTGGGGTTTCGCTGGGAACACAAAAAGCAGCAAGGACAGATACTGACATCCCTACCTCAAATGCTGTAGTGGCCTAGAAATGTGAAGACACTAACACTTCACACCTCGCTACAGCATGCAGTCTACGGGACATAGATTTCTCTGATCGCACTAACATACGATGAGCTATATATGTAATAACCTTTCTACAGGGTTTCTCCCAGAAATAAAATATGGTTGTAAAGGTCCAACCAGGGTTGAAATTTTGAGTCTGTTATATTTGAAATCCGTTTTATCGAGGTCTGTAAAAAGACACGAAACCCTCAGTGACCTGCGAGCAGCAATATACCAGACATGCAAGTTTTTCTTAAGAGAGGCAATACAGCGGATTCTATCCCAATGGGGGTATTACCAGGTAACGAAACAGCTGACATCTTTGCAAAAGAAGGTAGCGGATTACCACAAACAGACAC
>CM019718.1:45007937-45127937 GCA_009760885.1 Achatina immaculata
ACCATTGAAATATTCCGTGAGGGTTTAAAAAAAAACAACAACACACAATTAACCATATTTGTAAATCTGCAGTATAACATATTTGTAAAGCTGAGATTTATCGTAGCTGTGAATATGCAATGTTTCATACATGTATACCTGTGATATATCTGAGCTGTAAATCTGCGATGTCATAATAGCCGTAAATATGAGATCTATCAAAGTTGTAAAGCTGCGGTACATCAAAGGTGTAAAGCTAATTTACCTTATCGTGATAACGTATCTCGGTCTTCAGTGCAAGGATGTAGTTATAACTAATTTTTTTGTTGTTGTTGATTTGCAACATTTTTCTGATGTATACAAACAGATACATTACTTACTAAAGAAAGAAAGGAAAAGAAAGAAAGAAAAGAAAGAAAGAAAAAAGAAAGGAAGAAGAAAAAGAAAGGAAGAAAGAAGAGAAAGAAAGAAAGAAAGAATGAAAGAAAGAAAAGAAGGAAAAAAGAAAAGAAAGAAAGAAAAGAAAGGAAGAAAAAAGAAAGGAAGAAAGAAAAGAAAGAAGAAAGAAAGAAAGGAAAAAAAGAAAGAAAACAAAAAGAAAGAAAGAAATTACTGCTTCCCGTGAAGTTGAAAAACTAGCAGCGAAATGCTTAAGTAAACAAAACTGATAAAAATACAGTGAAAATAAAAGTAAAAATACAATTGCTGGGTACAACTATAGGTCTAGTTGTGAAGTTCCGTATGTCAAATTATTAATACTCCCCACAGCTGTAATAATTTGGAAACAAGAGGAATACATGAGCGATCAAAAGAATTTTTTTTTAAATTAAAGATACAACAAAGCACCGATTTACGGCCTACCGAGTTACGGCCGTTCTTACCTAGGGTCGACACCACACAGGACTGTGTAATGTGCTGCGATTCATTCTGTGATCAGTTTACAAACATTTGCTGTTCTACATACACTGTAACTTCACCACAAGACAAGACAGAAGGTGAGCAAGCGCACGGCATCATCATTTGGTGGGTACAGAATGTATGCATGAATGCAATGGGATTCATGTGCACCATTTTTGTGTCATCATCATCATCATCATCAAGTGCCGTGCCGACTGGCATTGGTTAATATGCTTCTCCAGAGTAAACTATCCTTCATGCAGGCCATCAGCTCAGTCGGTGATCTCCTTTCACACCATCTCGTCAGATTATCCAGTATCATTTCCTTGATCTTCTTCCTTCTATTTTTCCTGTTGTTATCATATTTTCAATGCCCTTTCTTCTCACTGCATGTCCTATGAAAGTACATTGTCTCTTTCTCTTAATTTTTTGACAAGATTTTTTTATATCTCCAACTCTTTTCAAACATTCTCCATTAGTTATTTTTGCTGTCCAGGGAATTCGCAACATTCTTCTAATAAACCACATTTCTGCTGCTTCCAATGATTTTTGTGCAGACCTGCCTATTGTCCATGATTCACTTTCATATAACAAGATAGGATAAATATAGCATTTTAGAACTCGTTTTCTAACATTCATTGATAAGGATATGTTGCATAATATGTTTCTCATTCTCTGAAATGCAGTCTTTGCTTGGCCTATTCTGTTCCTAATTTCTGTTCTGCATTTCCCATCTGAAGTTATTACTGCTCCAAGGTATCTGAATTTCTGCACCTGCTTTAGAATCTCTGAACCTTAAGTGCCCAGGGCACATGGGGCTTCCGCAAGGGTTTTCCACAAATGCCTGTCCTTCGCCTTTTTTTCTGCTCTTGCCCAGGTGAGCCCTCTATTGCTCAACATCCTTTCTGATGTTCTTCTCCATGTCTCTTTTGGTCTACCCTTACTTCTGTTCCCCTGTGGTGTCCATCTTAGTGCTGTTTTTGGTAGTGAGTTGTCAGTCATTCGGAGCATATGTCTCAACCATCGCCAGCGTCTTTCCTCAATAATTGTTGTCAGTAGGTTCATCTGCATTTCTGCCAATAAGATGTTATTTCTTATGGTGTTTGGCCAAAATATCTGCTTTAGAATAGTTCCGTTTAATTTTATACTACATGTTGGTGGATTCTGTTTTTTTTTTTTTAGTTATAACCATAGTCTCTGTCTTTTTGATGTTTAAAATAAGACATTTATGTTCACTTACTTTAGCGACCTTATCCAAGAGATTTTGCAGGTCTTGTTGTTTCTCAGCTATCAGTACTGTTTCGTCAGCATACCGAAGGTTGTTAATATTGTATCCTCCAATTTGTATGCCTAGTTCTGTGATGATTGTTCTTAGAATATTCTTGCTGTTCAGAGAAAAAAAGGTCTGGAGATAGTTCACATCCTTGTCACACCCCTTGTTTTATAGGTTGATATTTTCCAGTTCTATTTTCACCTCGAATTGCTGCTTCTTGCTGCAAGTATAGATGTTTTACAATTTTCAGGTCTTTGCCGTCTATGTTGATGTCTTCAAGCATTTTAATAGTTTCATTATGTTTCACCTTGTCGAATGCCTTGGTGTAATCAATGAAGCATAAGTAGAGATCTTTCTGTACTTCTAAAGCTCTTTCTGTTAGTGTTCGTAAAGCATAAATGGCATTTTGTGTGCAAATTGAAAAGTGTTTTTGTGTTTCATAGTTTGTGATTAATTTCCACGCAGTTGCTTTTATAATCTGCATTGTTTTATTGTTTTAAAGCGAAGGTTAACTTATCTTGTAACATGTTACGGTAGTGAATTGTGGTTAATGTCTGACCTCCCTCTGTCACGGCTAAATCGACTTATATTCAGATAGCCAGTCTCTAGAAACTGAGAACTGACGCTC
Source organism: Achatina immaculata (assembly GCA_009760885.1). Taxonomy (NCBI): domain Eukaryota; kingdom Metazoa; phylum Mollusca; class Gastropoda; order Stylommatophora; family Achatinidae; genus Lissachatina; species Lissachatina immaculata. The sequence continues at coordinate 45,010,715 of CM019718.1, forward strand.
TATGCAGCCAGTGCGATCAAGAAGCTGAGACACAAAGTAGTGTAGGAATGGGAGAGGCTAACGGCGGACTACTTTTTTTTTTTAGTCTCGGAATGGACCTAAAACATCGGAAGGGGGGGGGGGAGGTTCAGGTGTGCAAAAGCTTTTTTTTTTAAGCAGACCCCACCACCTTTGGGAGTTTGGCGATCCCTGCCTCCTTAGCCAGGTCATGCCTGTTAAAGAGGTTACCAGCGGAGAGGTGGGACAGGGTCTTGGTTGGCTAGCTACACGCTGGCATGTTAGCTATGGGTCGCAGGCTGTCAAATAGGACAGCGTCTTCCCTTCTATTTTATAAACAAAATATAGGTTAAAGGTGTCTGCATCATTCACATGACAAACTTCCAAAAAAAAAAAAACGCTTTCTTCCCAGACTAACAGAAATTTAAGTACTGACAACAGAGAAGACTGATCGCTCCAAACTGGCGAGAGAGGTGAGAAGACTTCGAAGAAAAAAATATGTTTCTCTAAATATCCAGTGCAGTTTGAAACAAAATTAGCAACATTAAAAAAAAAAATTTGTATGTAACCTCTCCTCCTTCCCCCCCCCCCCCCCCCCTCCCCTTTTCTGCTTCTCTGCTGGCACCACATCCTGAACAATTTAGAAGTATTCACGAAATGTTCCACAGAACTTGCCTGTAAGTGTTGATCTATCAAGATCTACATGCAAACCCCTTCAAATTATCTCGGAACCAGAGACAGGCTTTGAAAAACTGACTGGTGCCACAGATTTTCCTAGAAATACGTTCAGTGCTATAAATTTTCACAGACAGACGTTCAGTGCTATAAATTTTCACAGACAGACTTTCAGTGCCACAGATTTTCACAGACAAACGTTTAGTGCTACAAATTTTCATATTTTAGATATTTTTCAGCATGTTGAAAACAGTGCTAGTACAAAAGTATGTTTGGTTAGCATAGAGAAAAAAATGAGAGACAAAGCACTTCAGACGTAATAGAAAGATGAGAAGAAAGATAAGAAGACAGACAAGAAGAAAGATAAGAAGAAAGACAAGAAGAAAGACAAGAAGAAAGACAAGAAGAACATTCTTGTAAAGTGGCCGAGTTGATAGTGCGTTGGCCCTTCGTCTAGTCAACGTTTGCTCATCCTACAGAAGTCCGGGGTGTGAATCACATAATCTTATTAACTTTCTTCCCTTCTTATTAACTTTCTTCCCTTCTAACTTTCTTCCCTTCTTACTAAATTTCTTCCCTTCTTACTAACTTTCTTTCCTTCTTACTAAATTTCTTCCCTTCTTACTAACTTTCTTCCCTTCTTACTAAATTTCTTCCCTTCTTACTAACTTTCTTCCCTTCTTACTAACTTTCTTCCCTTCTTACTAACTTTCTTCCCTTCTTACTAACTTTCTTCCCTTCTTACTAACTTTCTTCCCTTCTTACTAAATTTCTTCCCTTCTTACTAACTTTCTTTCCTTCTTACTAAATTTCTTCCCTTCTTACTAAATTTCTTCCCTTCTTACTAACTTTCTTCCCTTCTTACTAACTTTCTTCCCTTCTTACTAAATTTCTTCCCTTCTTACTAACTTTCTTTCCTTCTTACTAAATTTCTTCCCTTCTTACTAACTTTCTTTCCTTCTTACTAACTTTCTTTCCTTCTTACTAACTTTCTTCCCTTCTTACTAACTTTCTTTCCTTCTTACTAAATTTCTTCCCTTCTTACTAACATCTATAGTACTTTTTCTACATTTTTTTTCTTTACAGAGCTAAATATACATATTTTGCCCGGAGAACAGTTCTTTGTTTTGTCAGCAATGTTAGTTTCTTTTTCATTCTACGAGGCGCAGGATATCACTATCAGCAGCCACGGCACACTAGGTTCTGGTATAATGTTTTCTATCTGTATCGTCAAGTGCTTTAATTTGATATCTTATTTATATCAGTGATAAGTTGCGACAGTTCTCAACGTGTTAGCATAATGGTTTCTGTGTGTATTCCTAAGTGTTTTAATCTCAGATCTTATTTATATTAATAGATTAATTATATAATAATAATAGACTGCTAGAGGTGACCAAAAAAAAAGGGGATTGGGGTAGGGGGGGTTGGAGAATAAAGTAGACAATTATTTTGATAAAGATTTGTCTTTTAAAAACTTCTTTTTGTTTTGTTTTTTTTCTATCTGCATTGGAGAATATATATATTACTTTCAGTCCTCATATCCCTTCAGTTTTGCAATTTAATTTCGAATCCTTTATCTCTGAAGATATACTTTTCTTGTAGATGCTTTGATAATAATATCTTGTTGAAGATGTGTTGACTTGATAATTTTATCTTCTTGTAGATGCTTTGACAATAATATCTTGTTGAAGATGTGTTGACTTGATAATTTTATCTTCTTGTAGATGCTTTGACAATAATATCTTGTTGAAGATGTGTTGACTTGATAATTTTATCTTCTTGTAGATGCGTGGGTTTAAAAATCGTACCCTTTATGTAGATGTGTCCGTTTAAAAATGTTATCGTCACTTAGATGTGTTGTCATGAGAACACACAATTGCGTGTAGACTTGAAAATATGTCTTCTACTAGCTGTCGTACCTTGAAAATCCTACCTTCATTTAGAAGTACCGGCTTGGAAATCCTACCTTCATTTAGAAGTACCGGCTTGGAAATCTTATCCTCTTGTAGATGTGTTGCCATAAAAAAATATTATCTTATTGTAGATATGTTGCCATCAAAATAGTATCTTATTGTAGATGTGTTGCCAGCAAAATATTATCTTATTGTAGATAAAAAAAAGAACAAATATATCTATACTACAAGAGCTTAGTATTGAAGAAGGCTGGCTAGTAAAGAGGATTACAGAGAGAAAACTTAAATATTTTGGACACATTAAACGTCATGATAATTTAGAGAAGACCGTATTGGAAGGATACATAATGGGAAAAAGAAAAAGAGAAAGACCGAAACGAAGATGGCTGCAAGACATCGTTGACGATCTGGAAATGGATGCATCAGCAGCAGGCCATCTTGCTCACAACCGAGAGGCCTACAGGAGTGCTGTTTGGGAGGCAAAGTTCCGCAAGGGACATGCAAATGAATGAATGAATGAGATGTGTTGCCATCAAAATCTTATTTTATTGTAGATATATTGCCATGAAAATCTATCTTATTGTAGATTGTAGATATGTTGCCATGAAAATCTTATCTCATTGTAGATGTGGCGTTTTGAAAAAAAAATATTAATGTAGATTTTTTTTCCCCTGTCCTTTAAGGGAACTGACAGAATCTGCCCATGTAATTTCTCACTCTGTTCCGGGTCCACGCGAACTGCTTTTGATCAAAGAGAAATAATCTTTCAATGACGGTTCTGGGAACTTTTCAAGCTACAATAAGTGCCCGCCATCAGAAAATATGTATTGTTCTATATTTGTGTTTAAACAGTATCTGACGTTAGTGGCCATTTGAGTGTTCCATAGTGTCAGGAACTAAAGAACCGATTTATTATTACTTTGTATCTTCTTGTTTCTTTCTAATGACTTGATGTTACTTGAAGACTAAAAAAAAAATCAGACAGTGATTCATAAATCATATCTATGAGATATGAAAAAAATCTAATTAAATACAACTCTGGGTTCAAACAGGAAAATCCATAGATAATATAAGGGGCATTCAGACCGGCTAGTTAACAAACGAGAGAGAAATTTGTGTCATTTGAAACTTTGCTGCTGTCCTGTAGTTCATTGACTTTGAACTGAAAAGGCAACATCCTGAGAACATGGAACTCACAGGAAATTTAAAAAACAATGAAGAATGAAGACCTAAGACCTGGTGGAGAAAGAGAAGCAGCCATTTTAATTAAATGCATATGGGTCTGTAGGATATGAGGAGTCATGATAGCTTGGCCTGACAACGCCGAACATGATAACGATAAGGTAGATCTACAAGGTGGGACTTTATATTCCGATGTGCCAAGCTGGCCACAACAGGCACCTGAAGCCTGCTCTGACGGAGGTCGAGAGAACCTTCGGGATGAGACTGGGCCATGAGCCTTGATTGAGGTACTCCCTGGTGCGGAGACATGCAGGCGGTGCCTGTTGGTGGAACAACTGCTGTCACCGCCTTTGACTCCGGAAGGTCAAGAAGATCTTTAACAGAGAAGGGATGTCCCCGTGCTGCTCCTATTTCAAACTGAGAGTTCATATTCTTCCAAAGTTTAACTGAAAACTTTTTTTTATATTCTTCCAAAGTTTAACTGAAAACTTAAAAATATTCTTCCGAAGTTTAACTGAAAACGTTTTTTTTTTTAAATATTCTTCCAAAGTTTAACTGAAAACTTCTTTTTTAATCTTTCGTTCTCTCTAAGTGTTTTTATCCGACCTAAACTGTTCAAAATACTAAAAATATTCTAGGATTAAAAATATAAACAGACTTCAACTCAAATCGACTGTCTCAGTTTTTGTACACAAAGGTGGCTAGTGTTGCTAGACAACTAGTTGGCGCTGAATCCAAAACTTTTAAAAACCCACAAATATGAACTAGTCTTCAACCTTTTCTGCTACAGTAGATTTCTTAACTTTATGATTTACAGTTCACTGATTGTAGACGAAGCGGGGGCATTTGTAAGAATTTGCTGTCATACAAACTATAGCCAAACACACGGACTTCCAACATTTCACTTCAAGCCTGTATTCTCCCTGCTGCATAACTGTCCATGAGGAAATGAAATGTTTCCTGTGGCATGTTCTGATATTTTCAATAATTTGACTGAGCGAATCCCGAAAAGACTCAAATCTTTGAAATGTCAATCACATTTTAGGTAAGCCTTTCGTAAAAAGCGAGGCTATTTAAGAAATAAAGAAGAAAAAAAAAACTTCTTTAAATAAAAAACAAAACAAGCGAAACAAAATCACAAGAGCCTGGATTAAATTTATGAATTAATTTTCCCCGAAAACAAGCAACGATGGCTCCAACCCTCAGATCCGCTCTGAATTGAATTCCACGATTCTCTGTTTCTCTCGCTGCCAAGTCAAGTTGCTGACAGGTTAAAAAAAAAAAAAATCCAGACTAATAGAAGAACCTTCAAATTCAGGCGCTTAATTCCACTCTTAAACTTAAGTCCTACACACGTGTGTGATACCCGAGGTCTGGAAGGGAAGATTGTAGAATCGCAGATTCATTTACCATAGTCCGTGAAACCCCTGGCAGCTTATCAGCTTCTAGTGGCAGATTAGAATTTGTACTTCACACTTGAAAATCCTTCACTTGGATCAGCAAAACGGGCAGACTTGGTTTCCCTATATGGCAGGTACTGGGGTGTTTGGGGCTTGTTTTAGTGGCACTTTGGTCTCGCTGGAAAGAAAAAAAGAAGGTGGAGATACGAGCATTCGACCGAAAAGGCAGTAAAGATGAGGAGGCCACAAGCACATAACGTCAGATATCATGCCCCTCCCATCTTCCCTCGGCCTGGCTCTGTCACCGACGAACGTTCCCAGCGCGTGACAACCCCGGCGGTTCTCGTGACATTTTCTGATTGGTCGCTCGTAAGTGAATTTGCCAGCTTTTGCGGGCGCTGCCCGTTATTGATGTGATTGACATATAAAGCTTGGACCAAGCAGCAGTCCGTCACAGCTAGCCTGACCCCCGCTGAGTCTTCCAACACCGAAACAAGGAACCGACTATTTGTCTTAATTTAGCAATATTGTGTTTGAGATTTCGTGCTGCAGAAAATGAGATCTCTCTAGAGAATAGGGGAAATAACTTTTATGGATTGCTAAATAAGGGAGACAACGTATAAAATGAGATGTAAATATGAAAAATATGCTACGTTTTACGCAGCCACATTTATAATGTTCAGAGCAGAGTGGAGATTCACTGCAGCCATGGGAAGACGGCCCGAAATGATGAATGATGATGATGATTTATAACGTTTAAAAAATATGTTACATTTGACAAACCCACATTTATAATGTAAAAAATATACCACATTTTGGGAGACCGCATTTATATTACTAAAACGTGCTATATTTTACAATGGCGCATTTATATTACTAAAAATGTGCTATATTTTACAAAGCCGCATTTATATTACTAAACACATGCTATATTTTACAAAGCCGCATTTATATTACTAAACACATGCTATATTTTACAAAGCCGCATTTATATTACTAAACACATGCTATATTTTACAAAGCCGCATTTATATTACTAATATATGCTATATTTTACAAAGCCGCATTTATATTACTAAACACATGCTATATTTTACAAAGCCGCATTTGTGATATCTTGCTCTTCTTATTTTCCAATGGGTTAGACTGAAAACGCCCCGAGATCCACTAAGCCTCTAAAAATGGATACCAGAGAAATCTGGGGAGGCAAATCGGCCATGCGTGATACTGACCACATCACACCTTCATGTGCCGAAGGTCATGGAAAATACAGGTCAGGCACTGTATCCCCAATATGCCTTAATGGCGTGGAAACGAGGATCTTTAGGTTGAAAAGGTAGGAGAAAGTCATGGAGGAACGATAGATGAGATTCGGAGGGGCAGATACAAGAAAAGCACACATAGAAGTTTGCAGTGGGTTTTTATAACCAAACTCAAGTCCGCCTGGAGAATATGGCAACGACAAATCATGCTTCACTGACCGTCATCAGCGTCTTCTTTTACAGTCTGTATCTGCAGTCCTGTCTCTTCGATAAACTGGGCTGTGTGTTTTTGTTGTTGTTGTTTTGTTTCTTCGTTTAAGTTGTTATACACAAACGTAGAGTTTGGCGTTCTGGGTGGCTCCATTGAGCCAGCAAGTGTCTCTCGGTGTGTTCAGTGTTGATGCAGTTCTGGAGGATGTGTTTCACAGTTTGAAGTGCTCTGAGACCTTCCACAGTTTGAGGTGCTCTAAGGCCTTCCACAGTTTGAGGTGCTTTAAGACCTTCCACAATTTGAGGTGCTCTAAGACCTTCCACAGTTTGAGGTGCTCTAAGACCTTCCGCAGTTTGAGGTGCTCTAAGACCTTCCACAGTTTGAGGTGCTCTAAGACCTTCCACAGCTTGAGGTGCTCTGAGACCTTCCACAGTATGAGGTGCTCTAAGACATATCTATTCCAGATTTTTATTCGCCCTCATTATTTACTTTCCTTTTACCAGCTTTTTCCCCCTTGGGCCTTCCTTTCAGTTTTCACCTGGATATCTGGATCTCTTTTCTTTAAAATGGAAAAAAAATCTAAATGGCTAATTCTTTTTATTTCAAAATTTTTCGAAAAAAAAATGGTGAGACAGGCTGAGAGAAAGTGCGGAAAAAAAGATGAAAATTAAGAGAAATATCTAAGTTCTAGTCAGTCCATGAGTGAAAGGAAATTCATAGGAAAGTTCAGTTTCTGGCAGTCTGCATGTATGTATAAACTCATTAAAGTAACTTCAACTACAAAGAACTCACGGTTGAACAGCTAATGAAAAGATCATCAATCAATTAGCCAATCAATCGACTAACCAGTTAACAGACCAGCCAATTAATCGATCAACAATTCAAACAACTAACCAGCCAATCGACCAACCGTAGGACTCAGAATTCTTGAACCGTACATGAAAAATGACTGAAGAAAAAAAAAAAGGTCACCTTTAACCTCTTGAATATTTCACTGTCATTCATTTGTTAATGACAAAATCAGCGCTTTTTCCCTGAGACATCTTTTCTTCTTGTTCTGTCCCATACAATGGGCGATCCCAGCTCAACGTCTTCTTGTGACCATGTTTCCCTTCCCACCGCGATCCCTGATCACTTGCTAGGCTACTGTCAGCTTCCGGGGTCACCACTGAGAGGTAGAGTAGGGTCTTGGTCGGCTACGGTTCCACAGCCCTGAAGCGAGCGGCCAGTTGCGCCTTCAGTTCCTCCTATACCTCGTCAGCGGGTGTGGAGCTTCAGCAGCAGCGACAGCTTTTAGAAACCACACTGGAGTTCACAGAAAACCGTCTCCTCGCTGCGACTGCTTCGTGCAAGGGGCAACTCAAAAGCCTCTAAGTGCACGGGTACCAGAGCTTACCCTCCTACATAAGTCTTGTCATATCTATATCCTAGCAGCAAGCAGACCCTACACGTGAACTTGTTAGCGACCCTGTACAAACATGCCCTTTTCTTTGTCCTTGCAAGTTAACCTAAGATCCAGCGTTCACCCGCGGTTTTCCCCACCCGATTCTGGTCCGGTAATGGAGCGCTGTAGTCTGAGATATTCAGTGTTTTGACGGTTGGCTTTATGGACAAATGCAATATTTGTTGTCTTGACTTCATTACATTTCAGCGCAAGGCGACTTACAAAACCCCGGAACTTTCGGAAAATTAATTTAATATTTAGGGACAAAGAAGAGGCAAGATGTATCCGCACATAGATTTAGTATTTAGGGACAAAGAAGAGGCAAGATGTATCTGCACAAAGATTTAGTAGAGACAAAGAATAAGCAAAATGTATCCGCATAAGGAAGACAGTCGAACTAAATCTGCTGGCTCCCCCCCCCCCCCCACCCACTTTTTTTTTAAATTTCACATGCTCTTGTTCCACGCAGAGGGGTTCTCGTGTTTCTTGAAATAAAACAACCAACTACAGAAAAAGAACAAACAAGCATCGGAAAATCTTCACAACATTTAACCAAAATTCTGGTTTCGCTCCTCCTAGTTTTTTAATCTCCAGAGACGTCTATAAAGTCTAGCAGGCTCATTGTAAGGATGTTCAGAATCACGTGTAGAGGCGTTTTAGTGCCACATGTAGGACTATTTAGTGCCATATGTAGGGGTATTTTAGTGCCACATGTAGGGGTGTTTTAGTTCCACATGTAGGGCTGTTTTAGTGCCACATGTAGGGCTGTTTTAGTGCCATATGTAGAGGTATTTTAGTGCCACATGTAGGGCTGTTTTAGTGGCACATGTAGGGCCGTTTTAGTGCCACATGTAGAGCTATTTTGGTGCCACATGTAGGGCTGTTTTAGTGTCACATGACGACTGTTTTAGTGCCACGTGTATGGCTCCGTTAGTGCCACATGCAGGGCCTATCGCCTGCTCAACCCAGGGGTGAAACTTGATGGCTACGCATATCACGGTATTTCCGATTTAGAGGCCGGTCACGTCCTATATACATCCATACTGGGATAATACGCCTAAACCGGCTTAACCCAGGGGTGAAACCTGCTAGTGGGGAGGATTCGTCCTCCTTGACAAAAGCTCCGTCCTGGTCACCGCCACGACCACAAAATGCTGAAGTCGGAGACACTGGAGCAGTGCAGTCTAGATAGGCAACCACCTCTCACCCTACGGGGATATATTATATCCAAATCATGTTGAGGTTTTCCAGTGAGAAAGTCCAACGCTGGACTGGATGGGCAACCACCTCTCACCCGGCGAGGATATACTGATATCCAAACCACGTCTAGGTTTTCCGGTGAAAAAGTCCAACTCTAGACTAAACTGCTGCAACGAAAACCACAGTGTCACGCAATGCCGCTTCTGTGACCCACCGAGAATATAGGTCCAAGCACCACGATGCTCTGACCCTCCACCCCAAATGAGACTATCGTGAGAACCACAGGCGTAAATTCAGTAGGATCACGGGGGGATCTTGATGGTAGAAGCGAACGAAGAAGAAAAGAAGAAGTGCCACATGTAGGCCTGTTTTAGCACTACATGTAAGGCTATTTTAGTGCTACATGTAGAGCTGTGTTAGTGCTACATGTAGAGCTGTGTTAGTGCTACATGTAGGGTTGTCTTAGTGTCACATGTAAGGCTGTTTAGTGCCATATGCTGCTGCTGTTTTGTTGTTTCTCCTGTTTCCTTGGAACTACAAGCAAGATGTTTTTGACAGTCGATGCAGTGAAGATGTTAAAGCACAAATCTCAGATTCCAACTGCGTGTGGGTCAGGGTGGTTAGCTGGGACACCTAAAGTGGACTTTTTTTTTTTAAAGCAACCCTTTTCACAAACTTCATCGACATGTGAAGGCGAGCCTTTCATAGTTAGCCAGGCTAAACCTCTTACTTGGCGTATAAGAAATATGTAAGACAGGGTCTTAATCAGTTGTTGCTCGTGTGCTCTGACAACTGAATCATCACACTATCACAATCACCTTTACTTAACTTACTTTAGTAGAAGAAGGCGACCTGAATTATAAAGATGGAGAATGCAGTGTGTTAAAGTATAAGATAAGGCAGCCACAGATGATGGGCATATCAGAAATTACTGAAGTTAGAAAAGCTAACGGTCACTTAAGTGATTCAAGAAAAAGAACTGAAGGCAAAATGAGTCACACACACAGTGAGTGACTGAGAGAATGCGAGTGAGAGAGAGAGAGAGTTGATGAGAGAGGGTGAGAAATGTAAAGTTAGAGAGAGAATGAGGAGTGGGAGATAGAGAGAAACAGAGAGAGAGAGAGAGAGAGAGTTGGTGAGAGAGAGTGAGAAATGTAAAGTTAGAGAGAAAATGAGGAGTGGGAGACACAGAGAGAGAGAGAGAGAGAGAGTTGGTGAGAGAGAGTGAGAAATGTAAAGTTAGAGAGAAAATGAGGAGTGGGAGAGAGAGAGAGAGTTGGTGAGAGAGGGTGAGAAATGTAAAGTTAGAAAGAGAATGAGGAGTAGGATTGATTGATTGATTGATCTTTATTTCAAAAGGGTTAAGAATTGGGCACGCAGGCCCGTCTGACATTCTGGGAGACAGACTGAGAGAGAGAGAGAGACAGACAGACAGACAGAGAGAGATAGACAGAGAGAGAGAGAGACAGAAAGAGAGAGAGAGATTTTGACGAGCTGACCAAAGGATAGAGAAAAGAAAAGAATGTCTTACTAAAGAGTAAAAAGTAAAGGTAATCCTGTCATGCCTTAGAGGCGCATAGGGGTATGACGTTAGTGCCACATGTAAGGCTGTCAGCACACTAGAGGGCGATATGGTCAGTATCACACCTGGCCGCCTTTCCCTCCCCAACTCCAGAAGAAGTCGGGTATCCATTCCTCAGCTGGATTACTGGAGTGCCTCCGGCCGGATTCGAACCCCCAACCTTCGCACTAACCACTTCGCCACTCAGACACCCACCAAAGAGTAAGTCAAACTGAAAAAAGAAAAATAAAAAAAAAGCACAATCGGCCGTACCCGTCTGCAAATCATGTGATATTTGTGGCGATAATGATACTGACGACGATGGTAATGATGATTATTCTTCTGTTTGCTATTCATTGGCCTGTTTGACAACTACTGGATTTTCTGTCCTGAATGATAGCAGTTAATCCCTCTCCCCTCCTTTTCCCCCCGTCCATCCCCCCCCCCCCCGGTTTACTACAAATCGATTTTTTTTTTCGTAAAAAATAGTGTTGCTACAAATGGGAGAGAAGTGTCATTTTCCTCATCTTTAAAAGAAGAATTCAGTGTCAACACGTGATATAGCCTTATCATTTATCTAAAGCCCTATGGTAAAAACTTTAACCCGTCAAAAATGGCGAGACTAGAAACGAAAATAGTATTCTTCTTCAAAACTGTCCATAACTTTTCCCCGTTTTTTATGAAAGGGCAGGAAACGCTCCATATAAAACGGCTTACGTGAAGAAAGGCAAATCGCACCTTCCTGTTACTAAAAGTCTGAGCACATTGGCCGATTCGTAAGTCTTGTAAGGCTTTCACATGTGTACACTGTGTTCGAACACATACCATTGCGGTTTAAGCTGTATCGAGTGTTAGAAATAAATGAGCGAAGACAAGAGATCACGAAAGCTCAGTAGTAATACTGCGTGCATCAGATAATGGCTGGCGCTTTCATCACAAGTTGAAAACCGCGCACAACATTTAAATCATGCCCTGGTTTGGATCCGGCTACTGGCGCCACAGTCACCCCCAGCTGTGGAAAAGGGTACTTGGCTACAGGCACCCCAGTCACCCCCATCTGTGAATATGGGTACTTGGCTACAGACGCTACAGTCACCCCCGCCCCCCAAATGTGGAAATGGGTACTTGGCTACAGGCGCCACAGTGTTCCCCCCCCCCCCATGTGGAAATGGGTACCTGGCTACAGGCGCCCCAGTCACCCCTAGCTGTGGAAATGGGTACTTGGCTACTTTAAGATCTCAGGAAGACAAAGGCTGATGCTAATCACATGACCCTCTACTGTGCCGACAGGTCAAGGAAAATATGGGCACTAACACTTGTTTCCTCTAGGTGCCTCCGTGGCACAACAAGGTTACCTTTTACCTTTGTAGTTTATAAAATTGTGAATCCACGAAAACAAGTTCACCAGAGCGTGTAAAACACATCAGAGTTAAATGACACTTCGGTGACGTGATCTCTACTGGTCACAGGAAAAGTTCCAGATCTTGAGGATGATCAAATGGCAGACAGGTTGCAGAAAACCATTTCAGTTCTTCCCGTAGCCTCGGGTCCAGATTAATGATGGCAGGCCTATCTTTGGACAGTATAGTGGATTCACAAAGTCAAAGTTCAGCTATATATAAGCGTTTTATTCTTCTAAAAGTCTCTTTGGATGGGGGAAATAAAACTTTTTTTTTTAGGGTGGGAGAAAATTTATAATTAGGATCAAATAGAATTCAACAGCCTATACTGATGGCATACAGATAACTCTAATGACCCTATTTGAGAACTCGACATCTTCATGAAATCATCGCCCATTAAACACAGCACGCTTAAAATTTGTTTATCCATGTGTTCATAGGTCCGTTCATTTGGTTTACAGTCTGTCAATGTTTGCACGCCTCCGTGTCAATTCTTTTGTTTGCTTTCTCTTTATCTGCATGCCTTCTAGGGCGACTATGCGTTTATCTGTCAGACGTTAGAGCTTGTCTGTCAATGTTTACACCGGAGCCCAGTATTTAAGAATTCCTGCCCCGAAGGCTATGTTCAGGCTACGATTCTGAGTTGGGACTCTCTGTATTCTCATTTAAATGGTCCTTTAGGCTGTCGTGGGGCATTCCTCGGGTATCGTACGGTATCGCTGGAGACAACGATTACATACTATTCAGTGAAAGGACGGCATACGTCGACGGAAGTTTGATAAATGATGCCAAGTTTTCAGACTTGCACAAACTGGAAGGAAACTGCCACGGTATGAAACAAACACTGCTTGGGAAATATGCAACAAACTAAAGCGAAACAATTAGAGCGGTCATTGTTATTTGTGAAAATGTGTTAAGTGTCATCTGGGTGCTGTGTATGCTCTGTGGTGTACTCCGTAGGTACTGATGATGAGGAGTTGGTCACAGATGGTCACCAAAGAGACCGGAAGCAAAGATAACTGTGCTTAAATGATGGCAGGAGTAGCAGGTCAGGCCTGGCGAATCAGAACTGAAGCAGATCCTATTCGACTTCCTCAATGGTGCTCATAGTAAGATGCTCAGCTTGGCCGTCTTGTTAGGCTATGTCGTGCTCCTTATGTTGGTGTAGTGTACCAATATACTTTTTTTTTCAAAGACCGACTTCATATTTTTTCACCAAAGCACCATAATCCACTCTTAATCCAACACAATGCACGTGTTCCAACATCTTCAATGCTTCTCCTGTTATGAACATTCTACTCGATGTTCTGTCTAGATGAAACAGCAGCAACAATAACAACAGCAGCAATGAGAAAAGCAGCAACAATAACAACAGCAGCAATGAGAAAAGCAGCAACAATAACAACAGCAGCAATGAGAAAAGCACCAACAATAACAACAGCAGCAATGAGAAAAGCACCAACAATAACAACAGCAGCAATGAGAAAAGCACCAACAAAACCAACGATAACAACAAAAAATAATACCAGTAGACTGTAAACACCAAAAATCCTCAATCCTGAAAATCTAGCTCCAAAAATTCTTGAAAAGTTCATTTCCAGGACAGGATGTTTACTACGTTGGTAGTAATACTTCCCGCGCTGATAACTGGCTTGACTCAGTCCTTCGAATCCTGGTTAAAATACAAGAACTTCTGTAGAAATCCTCTAGCACATACTTTTCTAAACTTTTCTCCATCATGGGGGGGGGGGGGGGGGGGCATTCTCACACTATGTAATCTCCTTCCCTCTCTATCGTCTTTACATCAGCCTGTCTTTGCCAAGCCAGTCACAGACAGAAATGGAGTGTTTGCGTTATTATGATAGCTCAATAGCCTCAATGAGACCAAAATTGCTGAATATGAGAGCCACATACGATAAACTTCACTTTTTTTTGTGTGTGTTAAAGTCGCAAGGCGTAAACAAATATGACCGCACGCTATTTTACTGTTACATGCAAACTTTGCTGAAAAAAAATTGTATATAAAAATTAACAAATACGAGTACGCAATATTTTGTATTCGTGTATGCACGTAATAAAATTTACTCGTTAATGCGGGTTTTAAATACAACAAATACTAATATGTATTAGTCCACACACAAAAAAAAATCGCAATGTGTATACGTCAGTTGGTCAGTCATTTGCATGTCCCTTGCGGAACTTTGCCTCCCTCACAGCTCTCATGGAGGCCTCTCAGTTGTAAGCAAGATGCCATTGCTGCTGATGCATCCATTTGCAGATTATCAACGATAGTGTCGTTTTTTTTTTAAACTACACTATTAAATGTAAGAAAACTACATTAATACTCTACATGCGCAGACACGTAGGTCTTTTTCAAAATCCTGACTATTATTTTAACTATTCATTCATTCATTCATTTGTATGTCCCATGTGGAACTTTGCCTCCCTAACAGCACTCCTGTAGGCCTCTCGGTTGTGAGCAAGATGGCCTGCTGCTGATGCATCCATATTTTAACTATACGGAGGGTATTTACGAAAGTACTGAGGTTGAGTGGTAAGAAGCTCGGTCTATTAATCCAGCGATACCGGGTTCAAGCCTCAGCAGTTGGATTCTTTTTTTTTTTTCCTGGTACCACCACACACCACAAAAAGGTCACGGGGTTCACCTAGCTTCTAAAAATGGGTACCAGAGAAGTCTGAGTAGGTAAATCCTACCAAGCGTGACCAGAGTTTCATGTGCTGAAGCTCTTGGAAATACGGGCCTGACACCGAATTCTCAGTCTGCTTTAATGGCATGGAAGGGGAGATTTTATCTGTGCCTTACTGAACTACCCAAACATTTTATATTTAAAAAAAACAAAACTTTTTGGGAAATTTGTGTTGCATTAACATGAAATGAAATTCCTAAAAATAAACTTAAAAGGAGCAAAAACAGATAACAAGCCACGTCCTCTAACATTAACAATGTTCGCACCTGCTTTTATAATTACTGATTCTCCATGACAATTACACTGTAATATTGACCTGAAATTTCTTTAACCTCGTAACCAAATGTAGCGTTAATGTTAGCATTTAAAAAGTTATTAAACATATTTAGTCACACTAAACAATAAACTTATGTTTTAAGCCAGTGGAGTCTCTCACTTTAAACACCGATAAATAGTTTAAAAAGCGAGCCGCACATTATAAATAGGTGCATGAAACTCTCGAGCCGCGGTTTGGCCACCCCTGATAACTTGGCTATCACAAACACCACCATCCTGTATCACATATCCTGGTATAGATAAGGCATACACGGACGCCTCCCTAGAGTCCAAGGTAATGCGAGTAAATCTAGACAATACAGACAGTCCCCGCTTTCCGACGTCCTATTTTACGACGATTCGTTTTCCGACTATTCTTACAGTGTATTTATAGATACTCTTTTTTTTTGTTTTGTTTTGAGAATATTCTTTATTTATTTAATTTAAAACTGCTAAACTGCTAAAACAATAAACTAAAATGATCTTATAATTTGTACACAGACGTAAAATTATAAGATCATTCTAGTTTATTTTTATGTTTTAAAGCATGCTTGTCTGTTGAATGTGAAGAACTGTACATTCTTCCGTGTGAAATTCGCTTTACGTCCATTTCGCTTTTCGATGTGGCCTTCGATACGGAATCCCCGTCGTAAAGCGAGAAACATCTGTATCAGTCAGTCAGTCAGTCATTTGCATGTCCTTTGTGGAACTTTGTTTCCTTAACAGATCTCTTGTAAGCCTCTAGTTTGTAAGCAAGATGCCGTGCTGCCGATGCATCCATTTGCAGATTATCAACGATGTCTTGCAGCCATCTTCGCCTTGGTCTTCCTCTCTTTCTTTTTCCCATTATGTACCCTGCCAAATTAATAGGCATAAAATCCTTTGATGAGGTTGAAAGACTCGCCGAAGACAGGAAAAATTGGCGAACTACTTTGCGAGCCCTATGTGACGTTTAACGGCACGGGAAGGATATAAGATATAAGAAGTACCCTTCCAGGACGGTCTTCTCTAGATTATCATGACGTTTAATGTGTCCAAAATATTTAAGTTTTCTCTCTGTAATCCTCTTTACTAGCCAGCCTTCTTCAATATTAAGTTCTTATAGTGTGGATATATTTGTTATTTTTTTGTGTCCATGATATTTGAAGAACTCTTCTGTAGCATTTACATTCAAAGGCATTTATGTGTTTCTCAGCTGTTTTGTTAAGTGTCCGGGTCTCACGGGCATATGTTGCGATGGGATATGTTGCAACACCTGTATAATGATCACAGAGACCACCACACTTCACATATTCACAGATGCCCTCATTTCTTGACAAAGCGTCATTCTCTGAGGAATGAAATTATATGTGAGTAAATACTGACTGAAAAATCCTGTTGGAGGGAATCTAATAATTTTCTACCCATCTTCTGGCATTCTTATTTCTCTGTGGATGGATTTCTGGACATATGGACATCAAGAGATGCAGTCTGGAGAGAACTTATAGCAGACAGTGTGATTTTAAGATATAGAGAAATAATAGACAGTGTGATTTTAAGATATAGAGAAATAATAGACAGTGTGATTTTAAGATATAGAGAAATAATAGACAGTGTGATTTTAAGATATAGAAAAATAATAGACAGTGTGATTTTAAGATATAGAAAAATAATAGACAGTGTGATTTTAAGATATAGAGAAATAGCAGACAGTGTGATTTTAAGATATAGAAAAATAATAGACAGTGTGATTTTAAGATATAGAAAAATAATAGACAGTGTGATTTTAAGATATAGAGAAATAGCAGACAGTGTGATTTTAAGATATAGAGAACTTATAATAGACAGGGGCCGGCTAGCGTAGTGGTTAGAGCACTCGTCTAGCAACCAAATGGTCGAGGGTTCGAATCCCCAGCTGAGCGGGATTTTTTTCCGACCAATACGGCCCTGAGGTCGACCCAGCCTCGTAAAATGGGTACCAGAGAAAATCTGGGAAGTAAAAGGCAGCGAGGAAAGGAACTGGTCACCCTACCTCATACGCTGATGACCCAGCATAATGAGGTCTCTAACGCTTCACCCCCTACGGCATTTGAAATGCTATGGGACTATCTTTACTTTTTTTACTTTATAATAGACAGTATGATTTTAAGATATAGAGAACTTTTAATAGACAGTGTGATTTTACGATACAGAGAACTTATAACAGACAATGTGATTTTAAGATATACTTTGCTCACTATCGTTACACCACTGGCGAAACAAATTGAATTGTGAATGTTGCACTAGAAGAAAATCACATTAATAAATGACACAAAACTACGCCACTGAATGAATAGAAAACTACACCACTAAATGAAAGAAAACTACACCATTAAATGAAAGAAAACTACACCATTAAAGGAAAGAAAACTACACCATTAAATGAAAGAAAACTACACCATTAAATGAAAGAAAACTACACCATTAAATGAAAGAAAACTACACCATTAAAGGAAAGAAAACTACACCACTAAATGAAAGAAAACTACACCATTAAATGAAAGAAAACTACACCATTAAATGAAAGAAAACTACACCATTAAATGAAAGAAAACTACACCATTAAAGGAAAGAAAACTACACCACTAAATGACAGAAAACTACACCATTAAATGAAAGAAAACTACACCATTAAAGGAAAGAAAACTACACCACTAAATGACAGAAAACTACACCATTAAATGAAAGAAAACTACACCATTAAAGGAAAGAAAACTACACCACTAAATGACAGAAAACTACACCACTAAATGACAGAAAACTACACCACTAAATGACAGAAAACTACACCATTAAAGGAAAGAAAACTACACCACTAAATGACAGAAAACTACACCACTAAATGACAGAAAACTACACCACTAAATGACAGAAAACTACACCACTAAATGACAGAAAACTACACCACTAAATGACAGAAAACTACACCACTAAATGACAGAAAACTACACCACTATTCCAAATAAAAAATACGTAGTAGTGCGGCATAAATGATCGCAAAATCATTAGCACTAATATTGCATTGGCATTCCATCAGATGTAGATGTTTTGTTCCGTATCTTTTTTTTCATCAAACATTTTAAATTATCTTTAAATCTAACTAAACATCAGTTGCCTCTCCTATTGAAGTTAAGTGTTTTTCATTTCAAAACCTACTTTCCCTTTGTCTCTCTCTCTCTCCATTCCTCTCTCTCTCTCTTCATTCCTCTCTCTCTCTCTCTGTCTCTCTCTCTCTCTCTCTCTCCAAGTTAATTCATAAAATTTTATCGCACAGTGCTCCACACTATCTATGGTCGTTGTTCAAATCCAACCCAAAACACAGTCAGCGCTTAAGTAATTGTATTCTCCCAAAACCAAGGCTTGACATATTTTAAAAAAAGCTTCTCTTACTCAGCTGCCCACTTTTGGAATGCCCTACCAATTCATGTAAAACTTATAAGTAATATTCGTTCTTATAACTTTAAACTTTGTCAGAATCTGTTTGATATGGATTATATGCCTCCCTAAGCATAGTTTAAAGTAGTTTAAAATGCTTGAGTGTTGTAATTTTTTTAAAATATTGCTTTTCTATAAATTTGTTAGTTTTGAATGAATGTAAGAATGCAAGTTTATTTCATGTTGTCGCATAAATCAGAGTGTAGAGTGTATGGACATGAGATACGTTTATTATTTATTTATGTAATAATTTAATGTGTCTTCATGATTATCATGCTCATTAACAAATGCTGAATGACTGTGACTGAGTGAAAGGTGTATGATGAAGGGCAGAATGTCAGACGGGCCTGCGTGTCCAATTCTTAACTCTCTGAAAATAAAGTATGTTCGTTCTTTCGTTCGTTCTCTCTCTCTCTCTCTCTCTCTCTCTCTAGAATAATCAGCCCTCTCTCAACCCGTGACTCCCCAACCATCAAATACTAAAATGACCATAGTTCGAAAAATAACTTGTTAGATAATGTTAGAAAGTATTGTAATGTTTGTTAAAAAAAAAACAAATGTTAGAAGATCTGTACTGACAATGTATTTTTGTTTATGTATATGTCTGTGTACATAGGACTAAAGATCAACGTAGGAAAGACAAAGTTAATGAAGCAAAATGTGAACAACTGAAATATACTCAGATTAGATAGCAAGTTAGTGGAGGAGGTCAATGAATTTGTATACCTTGGCAGTAGAGTAGTAGAAAATGGAGACAGCACAGAGGACATCAACAGCAAACTTACTAGAGCAAACCAGGCTTTTGCAGTGCTGCAGACTATATGGAAATCTAAAAAACTAAGCATAAATACGAAAATCAGGATATTTAAGAGTAATGTTCTAAGTGTACTTCTCTGTGGACGTGAATGCTGGAAAATCACTAAAACCATAGAAAACAAGTTGAATTCTTTCCATATTAAATGTTTACGAAGAATTAGAAAAATATTTTGGCCAAACACCATAAGAAATAGCATCTTGTTGGGAGAAATGCAGATGAAGCCACTGACAACAATTATTGAGGAAAGACTCTGGCGATGGTTGGGACATGTGCTCCGAATGAATGACAACTCATTATCAAAAATAGCACTAAGATGGACACCACACGGAAACAGAAGTAAGGGTAGACCAAAAGAGACATGGAGAAGAACAACAGAAAGGATGTTGAGCAATAGAGGGGTCACCTGGGCAAGAGTAGAAAAAGAGGCAAAGGACAGGCATTTGTGGAAAACCCTTGCGGAAGCCCCATGTGCCCTGGGCACTTAAGGTTCAAACAGAGAGAGAGAGAGATATGTCTGTGTGTGCGCGTGTTTGTGTGTGTGCGCGTGTATGTGTGTGTGTGCGTGCGTGTATGTGTGTGTGTGCTATTTTATTAGGTTAATAACTTTTTCTCTTTTACTTTGAATGTAGTAATTTAATTTTACACTCTTTTGATATGTAATTTTCCTAATGTAGTTTGTATACTTGTATTAAATCAAGTGTGTGGGGAGAGTGAAAGATGGAGTGATGAAGGGCAGAATGTAAGACGGGCCTGCGTGCCCAATTATTTACCCTTTAAACATAAAGATTATTCATTCATTCATTCACCCACACTGCAAGAAAAGCAAATATCTGTGAGCCATTACTTAGTTTCTGTAATATAAAACAATGGACGTAAATCCCTGTTCTCCCTAAAATGTGATAGTTATCCTTGAATTAGCGTCTCCGTTAATCCCTTTCTTCCCCCTTTTTTTCTTTTTTTAATCCCTCATGTTCCCGCCCAAAGATTCATTCCTGGCCTCTCCGAGAATCACCCTCGAGTGCGTCATTCTTGACAAAGCAGCTCTAGGGACTTTCAGAACTTTGGAATATGCATTTAAATTTGAAAAAGAGAAGGAGAAAAAAATTGAACCGAGGAATGCATTCTTGGAACATGCTGTCGTCTCCCAGCTGTAGCAAGATTGTGTGCCGTTGGATTTTAAACCGAGCAATCAGAATTTGGCTGACACCATTATGCTGACATCCAGCCCGGGCGGTGATATGCAAATAAATGTATGATGTTTGACCAGAAGGAAAGAGTGAATAGTAGCAGAAATAACAGTGAATGCATGAAGGGAAGAGACTGTATACTGTAGAATAAGACTATCATCGTCCAGAGCTAGGGAGAAATGGGGTGGGGTGGGGCTGAAACTTGAGAAGGGGGGGGGGGGAACTGGCAGAAGAGAAAGAAAAGAAACATACAAGGTCAAGGCTGTTTAAAAGGTAGTCGAAGAGGAGAACCTGTTTTAAACTATTCCGATTTTTACTTTAATGTCTTGCATTTAGAATATAATCTTGGCGAACTACCATGCGGGCCCTGTGTGACGTTTAACGGCACGGGGAGGATGTAAGATGTGAGATTTAGAATAGTTTGTCTTAACTTTAATGTCTTGTATTTAGAATAGTTTGTCTTAACTTTAATGTCTTGCATTTAGAATAGTTTGTCTTAACTTTAATGTCTTGTATTTAGAATAGTCTGTCTTAACTTTAATGTCTTGTATTTGGAATAGTTTGTCTTACCTTTAATGTCTTGTATTTACAATAGTCTGTCTTAACTTTAATGTCTTGTATTTAGAATAGTCTGTCTTATCTTTAATGTCTTGTATTTAGAATAGTTTGTCTTAACTTTAATGTCCTGTATTTAGAATAGTCTGTCTTAACTTTAATGTCTTGTATTTAGAATAGTTTGTCTTAACTTTAATGTCTTGTATTTAGAATAATTTGTCTAATTCACTTTTCACGATTATCTGCGTCTTCATCTTCTTTCAAGTATTTTCTTCTAACAGTTTCCCCCACTCCACTCTTATATTATGCTTTCGCATTTTTATAGCCAGTGTGTCCAACTTCAGTAGTCTCAAAGGCCACATTTGTATTTGGACATCGGGTGGCGGGCCGGGTCCAAATTAACCAGCTTTTGCCAACTTCATAAAACTGAGAAAAAATAACGGCTATGATGTTAAGGTGAACTGATTGTATTTACGAGGGTCATACCGAAAGTCGTGAGCAACATTTTTTTAAAATCAGAATTTATAGATAGATAAAATATAAATGTATCATCTTAATCTGCATCCTTTTCTTCACTTTTCAACATAATCTCCACTTCTCTGCACACATTTGCCCTATCGCTCTGCAAGTTTGAAAATACCCTCCTGGTAGAATTCCGTTCGAACTGACCGACGGCACAGACGCACTGCTTTCTGGACGTTCTCCCATGTGTGACCCAACTGGCACAAACTTTTATATAGTCTATGGTTTCAATCATTTCCTGTATTGCATTGTGTCCTATTCCAAGATTTACAGCGATTTCAGATACTGTGACACATCTGTCTTGTTTAATGATGTCGTCAATCCTTTCCACGTTGCGTTCAGTGGAGGCAGTTCGAGGGCGACCGCTGCGAGGCATATCTTGGATGCTCGTGATTCCATCTTTGAAATGTTTCACCCACCTTCTAACACTGCTAGCACCCATACACACATCTCCATAAGCAAGCTGAAGTCTTTGGTGAATTTCAGCAGCGGGGATTTTCTCTTTAACGAGAAACTCAATAACAGCACGTTAACGAAACGAAACTTCAGCACCCGCCATTCTGTTTATGCTCCGCATGGTCACGTGACACATGATGGTGACGTCATGTGACCTCTACACGAATTGCAAAAGATGCAACTTAAGGTGATACATTAAGGTGATAGAGTGCAGATTTGGGGGAGAAGAAATGTTAATTCTAATAAAATAAATTCCACTTTTGCAATAACTCGCGAGCCGCATTAAGGTCTCGCGTGCCGACAGTTGGACATCCCTGTTTTATAACTTTTATGTCACGTTTCGGTACTTATCTTCACACGTATGATGAGATTCCTGTTCCGTTTTGTTTTGTTTTTTTTTTAAGGAATTAAGAATCAGCATTAGACAGGCCGTCTATGCTGCCGCCTCCACTCCCTCTCCGTCTATTCTCCTGAACTATTACTGATATTTTCCACTATCGTAAAAATATTCTCAAGTGGACTGTCGCGTCCATAACTTCACGTTATTTAGACCACGCTTTCCTCTGATCTGCCTGTATATAGCATCAGTAAGGAAAATCCCTGTATTATATCAAGAAATGGGGGAGGGAGGAGGTGACGACGCTGTCCAATTAAGCAATCATCGACCCATAGCTGACATGCTAACGTCAGGGTTAGCGAACCAAGACCAAGACCCTGTCCCACCTCTCATTTGATACCCCCGGCAACAGGCCTAGCCTGGCAAACGGGACAGGGATCGTCAAAGTCCCCATGGTGGTGGAGTCTGCTAAAGAAGCACTGCACCCCGTGCTTTTTAGCTGTACTCCGGGACTGAAAGAGTAGCTGCCGTAACCGTCTCCCACGCTGATACGTTGCTGTGCCTCAACATCTCCGCAGCATCGGCTGCAAAGAACATCAGCTCGCAGTTACAGAGAGATAGCACAAGACAAGATCAAGAAAGAGGGATACTGTTTAGATTTTCTTGCAGCAAAAGTTTTAAGTGTGCGCCCTCTTGTTGACTTATGTTAATAAATAAATTAATAATTGCAATATTTGGGACATTTCGAGCAAAGGATGGAAGATAAACCCAAATAAGCAATGGGCCCGCACTCTCTCACATTTAATATTTTTCTTTTGATACTTATGTTTCTTAGCTGGGTTCCTCTAATCTCTAAGTATTCAC
Organism: Achatina immaculata; assembly: GCA_009760885.1. NCBI lineage: Eukaryota > Metazoa > Mollusca > Gastropoda > Stylommatophora > Achatinidae > Lissachatina > Lissachatina immaculata. Next base: position 45,034,174 of record CM019718.1, read on the forward strand.
AGGCCTAACATATATATTCTGATACTTCTATTTCTTTATCTGGATTCCTCTGATCTCTAAGTATTCACACGCCTAACATATTTCTTCGGATGCTTCTCTTTCTTATCCGAGTTCCCTAGATCCCTTTGTCTGGTGTACGTTTATTTCTCATTTATGTTTCTCTTTTCTCTGTGTATTCACACGCCTAGCATATTTGTTCTGATGCTGCTGTCTCCTATCTGAGTGCTCTTCTTCTTCGTCGTTCACTCAGACATCGATACCAGCCTCTCTCACACATGCAGGCAGTTCGTCACAGATTGTCAGCATGGCCGCAGAGCTTCTCCTGTATAGAGCTGGGGTCTGGCCAGGTCCTTTGCCCGAGTGAGCTGTGTAGCTGGCAGCTCTGGAGAATGTGATGTGGTGTCTGCTGCTGTTTGCTGCAGGTACATGGGTCTGTTGTGCCGGTTTTTCAGCTGCTGGTGTACATGGCGTTACAGCCTGCAGGGTGCTGCTTTCAGTCGGAGGTTTTATCACGTGGTAATTCTCTGAGTGCTCTGATCTCTGAGCATTCACACGCTTAGAGTATTTCTTCTGATGTTTCTGCTCTATATCTAGGTTCCTCTGATCTCTATGTATTCACACGCATAGAGTATTTCTACTGATGTTTCTGTTCTATATTTAGGTTCCTCTGTATTCACACGCTTAGAGTATTTCTTCTGATGTTTCTGCTCTATATCTAGGCTCCTCTGATCTCCCTGTATTTACACACTTAATATTTGGGGGTTTTTTTATCCTAACGTTTTTCTTTCATGAATTGTCTCATATATTCGCATACGTCTTGCTCTGAATTCCTTTTCCTTCTTTCATCTTACGCAGTATAATTTTATTAAAGCAGTTCTCTCGCACATAAAACTTTCGTTGAAAAAAAAGGGGGGGGGGGAGAATGAGATAAACTCATTAACAGCTTGATTACCTGCGTCATTAATCTGTCGATCATCTGATTGGCTGGCAATTATCGACCATCTGATTGGCTGACAATTAATCTACCGACAGCTTCATTGTAACCGGTCACCACTGGCGTGACATGTAATAACTTACACCGCACTAGAGTCACGATCTTCGACTCTTTATGTGTTAAACATATGATTTGTTGATTTCTTTTTTTTATTTTTTTTTCTGGAGCGCAGCATAAACATTCCGTTACTATTGTCTTAACTGTCATCGAGACACGCGACACACGTGACCTGACAGAGCCCTGTCTTTACGACCAGCAGGGATAACTCTAACCGCAATCCCCCCTCCCCCCTCTCTTTCCCCAAAAAATGATATTAGCCAAATAAAGGCACAGTAATCCTTCTTGACTCGAATTATACCAGCTTTGAAGAGTTTCTTTATTGTCTGGAAATTCCAGCCGGAATTTTTTTTTCCCCCCTTGTCTGTAGCCCCAGGGAATTACAGCTCAAAGGATATTCTGCTCCTACGACTTGTTATCGGTGCACCACATGTCAGGATTTGTGTAAAGCGCGAGAGATAATCGAGGGCTATAAACCTAAAACAATTAAATTTCGTGTTTCTGAGATAAATCTTCCAGTCTTAAGGCACACTGGATTTGTGTTGGCGGTATTCTGAGTTTTATTAAAGGTAAATTAGAGGCAAGATTGACGGATGGACAGACAGGAATTGATATCTCGGAAGAGGAAGAAATTTTTTTAAAAAGTAGGCCGATAAATTGATAATCGATAACACGATCTAGTAGCGGTAACTCCTTCATCTATCTATCTATCTATCTATCTATCTATCTATCTATCTATCTATCTATCTATCTATCTATCTATCTATCTATCTGTCTGTCTGTCTGTCTGTCTATCTATCTGTCTATCTATCTATCTATCTATCTATCTATCTATCTATCTATCTATCTATCTATCTATCTGTCTATCTATCTATCTATCTATCTATCTGTCTATCTATCTATCTATCTATCTATCTATCTATCTATCTATCTATCTATCTGTCTGTCTGTCTGTCTATCTATCTATCTATCTATCTATCTATCTATCTATCTATCTATCTATCTATGTTTTGTTATAGCATGTTTTTGTTAATGCAGTTTTATATCTGTTTGTTATATACATCTATATTTAATGGCCTGGTTGGCTGAGTGGCTAGGCGCTCTGTCAACTAATCCGGTGGTGCCGAGTTCAAGCAGTGCGATTTTTTTTCTGGTGCGTGCACACACACACACACATACAAACACACACACACAAAAGGCCCTGAGATCCACCAAGCCTCTAAAAATGGGTACCAGAGGTATAGGAAGGTGAATGCAGTCAGGTGTGATACTAACCACATGACACTTTCATGTGCCAATGGTCTTGAAAATACGGACCTAACACCGTATCATCAATATGCCTTATTGACATTGAAGCGGGGATGTTACCTTTTTTTTTTTTACCTTTATAAACATATTTATACCAACTGATGCAGAATGTATAGAACACAAAGAAAGTTGTATGATTTGAGGGCAGAATGTCTAAAGCACAGAGAAAGTTGTGTGATGTGAGGACAGAATATCTAGAGCACAGAGAAAGTTATATGATCTGAGGACAGAATGTCTAGAGCACAGAGAAAGTTATATGATCTGAGGACAGAATGTCTAGAGCACAAAGAAAGTTATATGATCTGAGGACAGAATGTCTAGAGCACAGAGAAAGTTATATGATCTGAGGACAGAATATCTAGAGCACAGAGAAAGTTATATGATCTGAGGACAGAATGTTTAGAGCACAGAGAAAGTTGTATGACCTGATGACAGAATGTTTAGAGCACAGAGAAAGTTATATGATCTGAGAACAGAATGTCTATAGCACAGAGAAAGTTATATGATCTGAGGGCAGAATGTTTAGAGCACAGAGAAAGTTGTATGATCTGAGGGAAGAATGTTAGACGGACATGTGTTTCCAGCTCTTCACACTCTGAAAATAAATTTAATTCCTTCACTCTGTCTGTCAATCAGTCGCGACACTTTGTCTATCAATCAATCGCGACGCTCAAACCATTTCCCTCTCCTATCCCGTCAGTACCCAAGACACACGGGGGATGCTGATAACCAAGAGATTTCAACTTTTGTCCGTCCTTAGCTATCTTCTTGACTTCTTCCCACGCCTGTTCTTTCTGTGGCAGTATTCTTCTGTTCTTGTACGTCTCTATGTCTACTCAGACCATACAACAATAACTCGTACAGACAGTGTCGTCTTTGATACACCCGAAAGCCGGATACCATACCAGATTTCAGTGCCAAGGATCACGGACATAGTTAATGCGCCGGTTTGCCAGGATTTCAAACCATTTTCGAGATGAAAGACCAAATATGAGTTACTACACAGAGGATTAGCCAGGTTCTTGGCACACGCCGTTATGAAGCTAATTTATTACACTTGATATTTTACACACAGGCAACCTGTATGAAGCTTAGAAGATTTTCAGATTTAGGTTTAGCGATGTTTGTTTCTTATTTGCAGGGTTCGTTTTTGCCAGTCATACCTGGTGTATGTTTTTTAGTGCAGACATATTAGCCTGCATCGCAGGCAGCGAATGGACCCAGTTTCATAAAGGAAACTTCCGAACGCCGTGGTCAGATTCAATTCTTCTTCTTCTTCTTCTGTACTCGAGGTTGTTGATCACGTAAGATCCTGATTGCCTGTCGACTGGACAAAGCCAGCAGTCATTTCCAGATCCTGATAGGAGTCCCCAAAGCTTTTGTCCCATGCTCATGTCCTCAGGCCATGTCTCAGGTCCGCATGCTTTGGGCGCTCTTGAAGGAGATGTTCCGTAGTCTGGACTCCACTTCCACCTTTGGACGCTCTTGAAGGAGATGTTCCGTAGTCTGGACTCCACTTCCACCTTTGGACGCTCTTGAAGGAGATGTTCCGTAGTCTGGACTCCACTTCCACCTTGGGGCGCTCTTGAAGGAGATGTTCCGTAGTCTGGACTTCACTTCCACCTTTGGGCGCTCTTGAAGGAGATGTTCCGTAGTCTGGACTCCACTTCCACATGGATACTCGTCTGTGTGAGAAGTTTTGAGTCGGTGAAGGTTGATCAGTAGTTTGCAGTTTTTAGGCGACGGAGGATGGTTTGCTGGTGTCTTTATAGTTGGTGTTTCAGATTCAGTGATTGCTTTAATGTATATTGGAGAATACAGCCATTTGAAGGCATTCTTTAACTGGAGTATTAACAGAGTAGGAGTGAGAATTTTATGTCAAAAGAAGAACATAAATGATCGAAAATAATCTTTCAGGAGCAGACAATTCCTTACCGCTGATAAAGCAAAACACTAAACTAAAACCAGAAGCTATCAAGAGTTATGTGCCCTCGAAACTTCCTAAAATTCCAATACAAATGTTCTTGAAATTTGGAAAGGGGGAGGGGGGGGTATGGGACTGTGTCCTGAGAGGCAAAGAGATGGCAGCCCGAAAACGTTTGGAAACCACTAGTCTAAACACGTGGGCGTTACACAAGAAAATGTAAAATACATTTGATACCTGGAACAATAATAGATAAATAAATAATAGAAATAAATAGATCATTAGATCATAATAAGATAAAGTAAGAAGTGCTGAATAACGTACATTAAAGGGAGAAATTATTAAAACCACGCAGCTAAGGTATTTTAGTCGCACTTAAAATACAACAATTTGCTATAAGTCACATGCAGACGAAGATACTCCAGGGGCATAAATGAGCAAAAGAATGACAAAAGTATGAAGAGCATCAAGAGTTGTGACAGAACTTGTCCATAGATATGTAACCCTTAATGTGACAGAAAAGAGCGGATAATTAACAGATTTAGAAGAACAGGTGCAGGGAACAGAACCATATAAGCCCTGATTCCCATGGCGGGCATCTGGAAGATCCGGGGCAAGAGAGAGGAGAGGCTGAGTGAAGGAAAAGGGAGTGGCTTGAGGCATCAGAACCAGCAGAAGGAAAAAATGTTTTCGGGGGGGGGGGGGACCTGGGGTTATGGCTTGTAGTGCAAGGGAGGCAGTAAACCAAAAAAAGGTTTGGAACCTCTGAAGTAGAGGAAGGATTGGGAGCACTAAATAAAGACTGGAAATACTTTACTCCTCGCGCACTAGCTACAAACTTTGGCTGAGCTGCTTAGTCGTAGGACTGAGCTTCACCTGTCTCAGACGGTCTCCGACATAAGTAGGTGGATTATTCCACAAAACTCCAAGTAAGTCAAAGCAAATGTGCGTGGGAGCACACTTTATAATAGTATGCGATAAAGACTTAACGATAAAAATGATTATATTTATGAATCACCTCCAGAACGAAGGTTGGCTGTGATGAATCTCCAGTTCTCTCGCTCCCTCGCCTTGATGGTGTAATCAGCCAGGCTGTGTCTTGTCCATTTTCGTATGTTATCTTCCCATCAACATCTCTGTCTTCCTCTTGCTCTTTTTTTTTCCTTCCACCTTTCCTTCTAGTATGGTCTTCAGTATACTGTTACGGCTTTTGATATGGCCAAACTATTTTGTTTTCGTCATCTTTATTTCTTTGAGAAGTTAACATTACACCTGGAGCTGTTATAAAATTTTAGCATTTGTTCTTTTCATTCTCCATGTTATGCCATGACCTAGTTTTCTGTAGAATTATGTTAAATGACCTAGTTTTTTGTTTGTAGAACCATGTTATACGATCTAGTTTTCTGTAGGACCATGTTAGATGGCCTATTTTTTTGTAGAACCATGTTATACGATCTAGTTTTCTGTAGGACCATGTTAGATGGCCTATTTTTTTGTAGAACCATGTTATACGATCTAGTTTTCTGTAGGACCATGTCAGATGGCCTAGTTTTTTGTAGAACCATGTTATATGACTACTTTTCTGTAGTTTTCTGTATTTATGAGTAAAAGGTTAAGATAGTTCCATAGCAAATGCCGTAGGGGATGAAGCGTTAGAGACCTCATTATGCTGGGCCATCAGCGTCTGAGGTAGGGTGGCCAGTTCCTTTCCTCGCTGCCTTTCCTTCCCAGATTGTCTCTGGTACCCACTTTATGGGGCTGGGTCGACCTCGGGGTCTTATTGGTCGGGAAAAAAAAATCCCGCTCAGCTGGGGATCGAACCCTCGACCATTTGGTTGCTAGACGAGTGCTCTAACCACTACGCTAGCCGGTTCCCTTTTATGAATAGCTATGTTTAATACTGGCTTGTTTTGAAATGCCGCCCATTATCCAGTGTTTCTATGTTATAATTTTATCCGCTCCGATATGCTGCGTTCAATAGACTTTTATTTTAAATCAGGGATTTTCTACATAGGTTTGGGTTTACGTATGAAAGATTTACTAGGATCTACATAAGTCGAGGACAGCCTACGTTTTACATTCCTTCATTCAACGACAGCCGTTACTACAGTGCATTCTATAGAACTTCTCTCCTCCGGCAAAAACACTCCATATTGTAAGCTGTAGTGTACAACATCATATATCCGGTTTTGTTTTTTTTTACAGATCGGCCGACTGGAAGATGTTGGTAAAAGTAAAAAAGGTAAAAACAGGCCCATAATGTCGCAGAAGCCATCTAGGGGATCTGGCTTTAGTGCCAGTATTTTCATTGACCCGTCGGTACATTAGAGGGTCACGTGGTCAGCATCAACCCTGGCCTGGCCGCTTTTTCTTCTCAAGACCCAAGAGCAGCCAGATGCCTACTTCAACATCTATGGGTGACTGGACTTCAACCACCTACCTTCGCATGAGAGGCGAGTGCACTGATCATTAATAGGGCTGTGGTAACAGGTCACAAACCCATAATCATAGAAAGATTATAGATCTTAGAGCGAGGATACCTACTCCCATACCCGAAAACTTAATACCGCGGGTGACCAGCCCTGGCAGTTTATGATAACCGCTGTATAATTCAAGGGGAAAAGAAATGTCATTGTTTTTACACACTCTGACATTTCTTGTACTTTGAGTCAGTAATGGATCAGTCATTTGCATGTCCCTCGCGGAACTTTGCCTCCCTAACAGCTCACCTGTAGGCCTCTCGGTTGTAAGCAAGATGGCCTACTGCTGATGCGTCCATTCGCAGATCATCAACGATGTCTTGCAGCCATCTTCGCCTTGGTCTTCCTCTCTTTCTTTTTCTCATTATGTACCCTTCCAAGACGGTGTTCTCTAAATTATCATGACGTTTAATGTGTCCAAAATATTGAAGTTTTCTCTGTTTAATCTTCTTTACAACCTTCTTCAATATTAAGTTCCTGTAGTAGGGATATATTTGTTTTTTTTTTTTTTGTGTCCATGATATTTGAAGAATTCTGTAGCATTTACATCCAAAGGCAATTATGTACATATTATATATATATATATATATATATATATATATATATATATATATATATTACTATAGTATGTAAACATTTCTATTTCTATTTACAGTAAGGGGAGAAATCTTAAAAAAAAAAAGTTTCCTCGTTGATTACCGCAGTTAGTTGTAAGTCACAAGCGACAAGACTGATTGACTTGTTCAATGATTAATAATGAAGAATAGAATACGTTATTTTTAGCAGGACTTCGGGAACATCCTTTCAGCTCAACACTAGCTACCTACGTGTTTTTATACTGCACGTAAACAATCCAGGCCTTAGAGCAAGCCAAGAACACGTGATAAAATGCTGAAAATGATCTGAAACAGGATGTGGATAGATCCAGTCAAAACAGCATGTAGACATCTACTTAAAAAAACAAACAAACAAACAAATCCCAGGAACACATCTAATTCAAGCAGCATGTAGACATCTACTAAAAAAAAAAGCAGGAACACGTCTAATTCAAGAAGCATGTAGACATCTACTAAAAAAAAGCACGAACACGTCTAATTCAAGAAGCATGTACACATCTACTAAAAAAAGCAGAAACACATCTAATTCAAGAAGCATGTAGACATCTACTAAAAAAAAAAGCAGAAACACATCTAATTCAAGAAGCATGTAGATATCCACTAAAAAAAAAAGCAGAAACACATCTAATTCAAGAAGCATGTAGACATCTACTAAAAAAAAGCAGAAACACGTCTAATTCAAGAAGCATGTAGACATCTACTAAAAAAAAGCAGGAACACATCTAATTCAAGAAGCATGTAGACATCTACTAAAAAAAAGCAGAAACACATCTAATTCAAGAAGCATGTAGATATCTACTTTAAAAAAACAGAAACACATCTAATTCAAGAAGCATGTAGACATCTACTAAAAAAAAGCAGAAACACATCTAATTCAAGAAGCATGTAGACATCTACTAAAAAAAAAGCAGAAACACATCTAATTCAAGAAGCATGTAGACATCTACTAAAAAAAAAATGATGGAGAAGTCTAGTTCATAGAGCACAAAGACATCTACTTCAGAAAGTATAGAGGCACTCATCATAAAGGTATGAAGACACCTCCTTCAAAAAGCATGAAAACATCTATTTAAAAAATATAAAGACATCTACTTACAAGATCATGAGGGCATCTACTTCAAAAAGCATGAATACATCAACTTTAAAAAAAAGACATAAATATATCTACTTCGAAGAACATAGACCCCATAAGTGAGGTTTTATTTCTATAGTGCCTATTTTAATTAAGAGAAACCGAATATCTTCGCTTGTTCTATTGACAACCTCTGTTATGAACCTTACAAGGTTCATACCTTAGAAGGGTATGTTAATGAAAATCTTTACAAGAGGCCACAAATCATTGGGCGCTGGTCCGGAGTCGGACAGACAGGAAGCTGATTAAATCTAGGAGGAATGGCACTTGAAAAGAGTGGTTACCTCTGATCTCAGCCCGATAAGATGATCTTGGGGATGTTTCCTTTCAACAGTTATGAAAGTTTCTGTTTTGAGTTGAGAGAGCGTAGAATGTGCGGAATAGAAAGTGTGCAAGGCCGAATCGATAGGTTATATGGCGTGTCCGTTAGTTTTGGCCACCATGCTTGCTCAACCTTGGGCAATCCTTGGTTGTTCAGATCAGCTCAGAAACTTTTATTTTTTCATGCCACTTGATCAGTCCGCAAAAGGTATTTTTCTTTTTCCCTTGAATTTTCAAGTCATTTGTTCTCCAACTTCTTGTGACACATGTTCAAAGAGTTTTCGCTGCCTTTCTTGTATAATTTGAACAAATTTTCATTGATCTAAAACTTCTCTGCGAAGTTCTCTTCATTTGTTTGTTGACTGCCCAAGAACCGAATCACGGCGACGCGGTTTCTTAGACAGAAAACAACGGGCTCTGTTCTAACTGGCGCCGCCTTCCTTTTGACCCAGCTCCAACAAAAAGGATACTAGGTGTGCTGTTCTCAGAGGAGAAAAAAGGCTCCCAGGAACATAGAATATCTGTCACAATAATTAGTGTATAAGTATACAACTATACACGAAGCACTGCAGTAAAGCTGTGATACCAGAATGTATAAAATAGGAAAAAAGTAGGAGCAGCTTTATTACTTAACGACTACAAAGTTGTGACGTTTCGGCGCGAGCCTTAATCATACAAACACATACAGGACGAAGAAATACAGAGAGGAGATAAAGTATAGATTCACATGAACACTGTTTTAAAAAAAAAATTTTTTTAAAGAGTACTTAGCTGTAAATTGCAAGGTGTGGCTTGTCCGGCGGTGTGTGTCAGGAGTGGATCTAGTGGGACGTGGAGATTGTTTAAATAGAGACCTGTGACATGTGGTCAGTGGGTTGTAACTGGGGGTGGTGGATGGGGAACCGGGGAGGGGAGAGAGAGTGACGCAATACCGACCTAGCTAGGAGAAATTGAAACAGATGATTGGGGAAGAGGGGTTGCAGAGAAGAGGGGTTGCAGAGAAAATAGCGGGGTTGCAGAGTGATGCTGTGAGGAAGTTTGAAAAGTAAGCGGGGTTACAGAGTGATGCTGTGAGGAAGTTTGAAAAGTAAGAAGGGGTGGATTTAGTGGAGAGGTACTATAATGATTGAAGAAGATGATGTTACGTGTAACTAAACAGTGAGTTTAACCCATGTGGTTCCAGCGTCCCATAATTTTGAATGCAGCGGTTCTCAAGTGCCAGGCGGCTTGTGTCATCTGCGTGACATTGTTTAATGGCTGTTACCGGAAAATCAGATTTGCCTCTGTGGTTGGGGCCATTGAAATGATTTGGGACTGGTTTCGAAGCATGCTGGGCGATGTCGTACAGATGTTTTTGCATGCGGTCCCCTAATATGAGGCCAGTCTCACCGATATATGTTATCCTGCATCTTTTGCAAACGATGACATATATCACATTTCGGGACTCGCATGTGAATCCCTCATGGAGAGTGAGGATAGTTTTAAGAAAGGTGATTGTTTTTGTTTCCCAAACTACGGGGCAGGTAACGCAGCGGGGGTGGTTACATTTTCTGGTGCCAACATATGTAAGGCTCTGCTTCAAGTGGCTGTGGACGAGGATGTCCTTAAGGTTTGGCTCACGTTTGTATGCCAATAGGGGTGGATCAGAGAAAATGTCACGAGTGTCGGAGTCGAGAGTTGGATTATCGGCAGATGACACCTTGCAATTTACAGAATATCTGTCAGAGCGGCAGGACGCACCACACTAAACTGTGCACAAGTTGTCAGCTCATAAAGGTAAGATGGGAAACTCGTTTCCATTTAAAGATGTCCTAAATCTGGGAGAGAAAACCTGAGTGGTCAACCCAACATTCCATTAGCTGCCATTTGTCACTTGACTGCCAGGCTTAACATTCTGTCAAGTCTTCTTACTTTCATCTTTTAATTACTATAGTAAATAAGACAGATGCTAACAGCTATAGCCTTTCCCTGTGTAATGCAGACCGAAATAGTCCGCTTTGACAATACTGTTCTTTCCAAAACAGCCTAGCGATTTTAGCTTTCTGTCTGACAAAACCTCCGTTCTTCTGGTCCCGAACCTGACGTCAAGTCAACGTGAAAAACCTAAAATCAGACAGCCCTTGTGTCCAGTTGGGACTGAAGTGACCGTTTCCCGCCTCGGGTACGCGCGGGATCAATGAGCGTTGAGCGTGTGGCGGGAACTGTGAAAAGAAGGCGTGGAGTGATCTAAATGCGTGTCGGAATCTGGGAGGAGCCATCCGCATGTTGAACTGGTGGCACACAACAGGGCTGATACGCCCATGAAATTGTCACTTTATTTGAACGATTCCCGTACGGTTTTATTCACTTCTGCTTGCAGGCTCTGGTGCACACAGGTGTGACACTTGCAGACATTGGGGGTATATCGTATTCGGGGGGCTCGGAGAGAAATTTTGTAATCCCCCATCCTCTGAACCCACCCTTAAGACAGAGAAAACTTTAGGACCCCCCTCCCCCTCCCCCAACTCCTTACTGGGCCTACATGAAACATCAGTTTGCAGTTTTCAGCTGAAGTCAAGCAGATATACTCTGCCTGGTTTTCTGCCATGCTTAAACAGTCCATGCGACCAGTAAGTGATCAAGATTAATCTGAAGTTTACTTTTAACTCTCAACCTACCTTGAGCCATTTACAAAAACTTTTTAAAATAAAATAACTGCAGTACTTGTACTATATGTTTTGTTTTGCGTTCAGGAAGGAGTTAATGATTTTAAACTCCTGCAAATGTAAAAAAATTGACGTTGCGTCAAAGCGATATGCTAAAACATCACAGCATCGATTTATGCGCCACATATGATCCTGTTTGGTTGTTTAAGAGTTAATTAACATGGAATAAAGAAAAAAAAAGAGTTGCAAAAAAAAAAGAAGACAACAAGTGGAGAAAATGAATGAACAAAGGTTCTCTCTCTCTCTCTCTCTCCCTCTCCCTGTGTTTATGTTTAATCTCTACATCTTCTTCTTCGTAAGCTTCTACCACCAAGATCGCCCCGTGATCCTACTGAATTTACTCCTGTGGTCCTCTCGAGGACCACAAGAGATTCAGAGTATCGTGGGGCTTGAGCCTATATTCTCGGTGGGTCGCAGAAGCGGAAATCTCTACATCTGTCTATTCAATACTTACCTATCCATCTTTTTTTTTTTTCCTAAAAATCTATTTCCCAATTTATTTGTCTATTCAGCTTCGTCTGTTTGTCTGTCTATGTCTCTGTTTCTCTGCCTATTTTCTGTCTGTCTGTCCAACAATCAGTCTTTTCTTTGTACTATGTTGTCCGTTTCTCCATTCAGTTCTCTGTCTATCCTTCTGTCCGTCTTTCTATCTATTCATTTTATCTTCCATTCCACAGTTACTGTTATAACAGCCGGCATCTTCTGACAGGCCTTCTCGTCTGGAAGAATATCTACCTACCTCCACAGAATCTAATGATTATAATCTGAACAAAGATTTCCAGCATGTCACACGCCTACTCTCTGGTAAACCACTGAAAGTTTGGGGCCGCGTATATTGAAGAAACAAACACACAAACAAACAACAAACACACAAACAAACAACAAACATTGTGAAGAGGTTTGAGTTCGGAAGCAAGACAGTCACGCGATTTGGCCAAGTACTTTCAGCCCAAGCTTATCTTCTGAGAGAATCGCTGGTTAAATTCAATTTTGCTATTTAAACGATGATATGTTTCCCATTATGATGCATGCACTTACGCTGAGAGATGTAGCTTTTCAGTTTCATTTTCTAAAACTTTAAAACAGTGATTCTTAAATTTGAGAAGTGAGGGAAAGGGAAAGGGGAGGGCGCCATGAGAGGGGGGGGGGGGGGCCAAGGAGTGACAGATAACATTAGAACAAACTGAACGAAACGAGTTACTGAGGGGCGCTAGGGATGTGACCTGATAGGCAAGGGGCGGTAAAACGAAAAATTTTGGGAACCGCTTTTAAAAAAGAATGCATTTTAAGCCCCTTTTTAAAAAAAACAATTACTTGTTTTGCCTCGTTTGAGGAACTGTATTGTGTTTTTATCCTTTCTGCAAAAAGAATGTCTTGGGCGAATAAATCAAAATAAGTACTTAGGAACCTTGCTAACATCAGACGGAAGATGTATCATCGAAACAGAAAGCAGAATTGCACAAGCCAAGACCCTCCTTTCTCAACATATACTTTACATTAAGTCACTGTCTATGAGAGTCAGGAAGAAATTGCTACATTGTTACATTGAACCAATCCTGTTCTATGGATGAGAACCTTGAATGGTCAGTAAAGAGACACAAAGAAGCCTGGACGGTCAGTAAAGTGATACAAAGAAGCCTGGACGGTCAGTAAAGTGATACAAAGAAGCCTGGACGGTCAGTAAAGTGATACAAAGAAGCCTGGACGGTCAGTAAAGTGATACAAAGAAGCCTGGACGGTCAGTAAAGAGATACAAAGAAGCCTGGACGGTCAGTAAAGAGATACAAAGAAGAATGGAATTAGCTGAAATGTGGTTCTTAAGAAGAAAGCTGAAGGTGCCATGGACAGCAAGAAAATCAAATGAGGAAGTTCTGAAAGAGGCACAAGAAACAAGGAAAATTATAACGAAGATCAGACAACAACAATCCAGATTTGTGGGGCATGTTTAGAGGAGAGGCGGGCTAGGACACCTAATGGCAACAGAGAAGATCGAAGATAGAAAAGACAGGTAGAGACAGAGAGATAGATGGTTTGGTATCCTGGCACGTGAAGTGAAGATAGAAGAGACAGGTAGAGACAGTGAGATAGATGGTTTAGTATCCTGGCACGTGAAGTGAAGATAGAAGAGACAGGTAGAGACAGAGAGATAGATGGTTTGGTATCCTGGCACGTGAAGTGAAGATAGAAAAGACAGGTAGAGACAGAGAGATAGATGGTTTGGTATCCTGGCACGTGAAGTGAAGATAGAAGAGACAGGTAGAGACAGTGAGATAGATGGTTTAGTATCCTGGCACGTGAAGTGAAGATAGAAGAGACAGGTAGAGACAGAGAGATAGATGGTTTGGTATCCTGGCACGTGAAGTGAAGATAGAAGAGACAGGTAGAGACAAAGAGATAGATGGTTTAGTATCCTGGCACGTGAAGTGAAGATAGAAGAGACAGGTAGAGACAGTGAGATAGATGGTTTGGTATCCTGGCAAGTGAAGTGAAGATAGATGAGACAGGTAGAGACAGAGAGATAGATGGTTTGGTATCCTGGCACGTGAAATGACTAGTGACAAGTTTGTTGAGATGCACTAGGGATCGAGGGTTATGGAAGGACATGATATCCTGCGTCTGTTGCCAGGAACCTTGAGAGAGAGAGAGAGAGAGAGAGAGAGAGAGAGAGAGAGAGAGAGTTTATCACCTCATCCTTGTTTATTTCCAGCTGTAATAAACTATCACTGACATTACTCGTATCACCAAACTATAGAAAACAAGCTGAATTCTCTCCAGACTAAATGTTTACGAAGAATATTTTGGCTAAACGCCGTAAGAAATACCATCTTGTTGGCAGAAATGCAGATGAAGCCACTGACAGCAATTATTGAGGAGATACGCTGGCGATGGTTGGGACGTGTACTCCAGGTGACTGACGACTCACTACCAAAAATAGCACTAAGACGGACACTACAGGGGAACAGAAGTAATGACCAAAGGAGACATGGAGAAGAACAACAGAAAGGATGTTGAGAAATAGAGGGCTCACCTGGGCAAGAGTGGAAAAAAGGCAAAGAACAGCTGTTTGTAGAAAACCCCTGCGGTAGCCCCACGTGCCTTGGGCACTTTAGGTTCAGAGAGAGAGAGAGAGAGAGAGAGAGAGAGAGAGAGAGAGAGAGAGAGAGAATCACTTATATATCTTTATTTATTTTCCTCATCTACCTATTATAAACATACGTAATTATTTCCATGTTTGCTGTCTCATCTATGTCCTACTATCTATATGTTACTATCTCAAATTAGTAATATTATCTGTATATAATTAGCTCACATTTGTTGTTTTATATAGTATAAGTATCTCTCATATCTATTGTACTATTTATATATAATTACATCACATTTGTTGTAACTGTAAATACCTCATATTTATCATAATGTCAATACATAATCACTTCATGTTTATCGTACTATCTGTATACATTTAGCTCATATTTGTTGTAATATCTATGCATACAATTATCTTATATCTTTCATAATGTCGACATATAATTATATATATATATATATATATATATATATATATATATATATATATGTCATACTATGTTTACGTACTTATATTTGTGGTAATATCTGATATTTGTGTTCTGTCTACATGTAATTATCTCATATTTGTTTTACTACTATATATAATCACGAGCATTTCATATTTGTAGTACCAACTACATATAATTACCTGATATTTGTCGTTCTGTCTACATGTACTTACCTGATATTTATCGTTCTGTCTACATGTAATTACCTGATATTTGTCGTTCTGTCTACATGTACTTACCTGATATTTATCGTTCTGTCTACATGTAATTACCTGATATTTATCGTTCTGTCTACATGTAATTACCTGATATTTATCGTTCTGTCTACATGTAATTACCTGATATTTATCGTTCTGTCTACATGTAATTACCTGATATTTATCGTTCTGTCTACATGTAATTACCTGATATTTGTCGTTCTGTCTACATGTAATTACCTGATATTTGTCGTTCTGTCTACATGTAATTACGAACAGAAGTCTTCAGAGCTCCAGACTGAAAATCTTCATCACATCGACCGGACCTTGCACTCGCAGCACAAACATGGCTTCCGGGGGGGGGGGGCAGTTATGCAGGGGGTGACCAAACACGGACTCGCAAGCCACAAGCGGCTCCCTGACGTATAATGTGCGGTTCGCGGAAGCATTTTAGCTGAGGCTGAGATACTTGTTAACGTCACTGAGATTTTTTTTACGTCATAATAAATAGAAAGAATTAACTTTAAAATGTTTTAAATTTTACCATTATTTGCGAGTATGTGGCTGAGATTCCAGTCAAGAAACCGGGCCCCAGAGTTACAAGCTCGGCTCTTTCCACCACTGCCCTCGTCCTATCCCGCCCTTTGTCTCCGTTCCGCTTTGGTGGCACCAGCTAGCAGCTCTGAAAGATTTGAAGTTCGCTGTTTGTGGCTCTTACGTAAGCAAATATTGACAGAATCAGTCATGACAGAAGCTGCTCGACACACTGATGCCTGGTAGCTCATAGAAAACAGCTAAATTATTCCGCTTTTGCTTCATCAGCGTCTTCTCAGAGCCATCAAGGAAATCTGAGGTAGCTGTGAAGGTGACAGTTTAGTACATAAGAGTAGTATAGCTGGACTTGGCTAATGTAGCGGCTGACCCGAATCAGTGGTTCCCAAAGTGGATGCTATGCAGGACGACTCTCAACAGGGTATACACATGTAATTTGGTACAAAAAACTGACTCCTCGGTCAAATATCAATCAGTTTGATTCACTTCAGTATCGAACACAAAACATTCAAGAGATACACACTGTCTTGGCTCCATCAATCTTCACAAGTCTGTTTTCACACTGCAAATAATCTTGATTCCCTTCAGTAGTCACTAAATCAGAATGTGTATGATGTAGGCCATCCATGTTAAAGTAATGTTTCCGGCTGAAAAGAACATACAACTGGCTGTTCACCACGACCCGTCCTATCTTGGACTGCTTGTCGCCATCCTTCTTCCAATGAAACTTGTTGCAGGCGTCTTCCCGCCGATCTGAGTCTCAAATTGGTCAATCGTATTTTGCTAACAGTCTTCAACACTTGTTATCACTAACCTTCTCGAGAATTCGTTGATACAGCATAGTCGCTGTTGAAATTTTGAGTTCGTGGCTGCTTTTTTTTAGTTAGTCCAGAAAAGAAAACTCTGGAGAGAAGTGAAAGGCAGACAACTCTGTCTTATATCCAGTGTCCGGTCATTGTCATTCAAAACAATAAACAACTGATTATGTTGATTTCTTTTTGTTCGTGTTTTTCATGAACACGTACATGTTAACATATAACAGTACAATTAAAAATTACAACCAATATAGAAAAGAAACAATTTTGACAGGTTCGGACGAACCAGTGAGAAATCGGATGAGTTGAGAGATAAGAGAAATGACGACCGCGGTAAAACTGGTTCTAGTAATGATGGTAGATAGAGGTTATGGTTCTAGTAATGATGGTAGATAGAGGTATATGGTTCTAGTAATGATAGCAGATAGAGATATATGGTTCTAGTAATGATGGTAGATAGAGGTGTATGGTTCTAGTAATTATGGTATATGGAGGTATATGTTCTAGTAATTATGGCAGATAGAGTTATAGGTTCTAGTAATGATGGTAGATAGAGGTGTATGGTTCTAGTAATGATTGTAGATAGAGGCGTATGGTTCTAGTAATGATTGTAGATAGAGCCGTATTGTTCAGTTTTACGAAGTTTCTGTTCTAAGAGCGAGGAAATTGAGCAAAAACAAGACTGGCAAAAAAGTGAGATCAGCACGTGTAAATGAAGAACATACATTCATTCATTCATTTGCATGTCCCTTGCGGAACTTTGCCTCCCAAACAGCACTCCTGTAGGCCTCTCGGTTGTGAGCAAGATGGCGTGCTGCTGCTGCGTCCATTTGCAGATCGTCAACGATTTCTTGCAGCCATCTTCGTTTTGGTCTTCCTCTTTTTCTTTTTCCCATTATGTATCTTTCCAATATGGTCTTCTCTAAAGAAGAACATACAACAATCCAGTATTTCAGCGCAAGCCTTTTTCAAGGATTGCATATAAAAACTAGACAACAGATAAAAATACGAACAAAATACTTAGCTTTCTGATCTCCCCTTTCTAAGAAATACAGCCACAAAATTCACTTGGAACAGGACGACTGACGCCATTGCTTCTACCATGCGTTTTTGCTCTGTGACACTCTGGTTATTTATATCCTTGTATCATTACCACAATATGCTAACATTATTTATAAAACAAAAGTAGGGACAGGTTTAACGAACACACAAAGTTAACTGATAAAGTTGCTCCTACTTTTGTTTTAAATAGTTTTAACAATTTTGCTATTACAGCTTTCACTACGGCGGCTCAGTCTGTGTTGGTGTGTGTGTGTATGGGCGTTAGTGTGTTTGTGTGTGTGTGTCTGTGGGCGTGTGTGTGTGTAATTCGTATATCTAATGGTATATATGCTCCAAAAACTATTCGCAAAATATACTCCCAAAAACTATTCGTGTCATTACCACAATATTGTCTTTGACAACGGTGACATGATATTAGACTTGTGTGGCTATATGTCTTCATCCTTCTTATGTCATTCTCCACATTGTGGTACATCTGGATTTGACGGTTTTTTTTTTGTTTTGTTTGTTTTGTTTTTTTTTTTTTGCAGAAATAGGTCAGGGTCTTGAGAGATACAAATAATGTGACCTGGAACCAGAACGTGTTTATATTAGACAGACAGACAGACAGACAGACAGACGGACGGACGGACAGACGGACGGACGGATGGATGGGCGGGGTTTGGTTGTCGTGACGCGGGCGGTTGCGATGACCACACTCACGGTCCGTTCGTAATTCTCGGGTGGATGCACACGGGGTTGAGCACGTGACAGACAGACAGGCAACAGCGAATGTGTTAGATTTGTGCATAGCTCATTTGGTGTCTCATCTAGGCGTATGGCCGGCAGCACTTTTTTGTATACTAGGGGTGCTTTGTCCGTCGCCTTCAAATGATAAGTGTATGATCGAGATGTGGGGGTTGTGAGTATGACCGTCTTGTCAGCGATGACCTCAGAGTGATGCTTGGGCCCACTGTTCCCTCTAAGCTGCGCGGTCGCGCACAGAAAAAAAATCATACCGCGCACAAAATTTTTGGAGCCTCGCAAAAGAAACTTACTTTTTTCTTTCCAGTTTCCAGATGTTATTCTGTGCTATAGCTGCCATCAAGAAAAATGCAAGAATGGTGCGTGTTTTTTTCTTTACTGTTTCTTTCTTGTTGAGAAATTACTTTCGGGTCGGATGTTTCAACTGGTCTTTTATCGCGTAGTTTCGGTAGCACTGTAGCAGAATCATGATGAGCCAACTGGGCACGCAGAGAATAGACGGGCAGATGAATTTCCACTGTTGAAAAGTACAACAGGTTTATCCTGTTATTAAATGGACAGGTGTACTTTACAGTATATATATAGAGTATATATATATATATAGTATATATATAGAGTATATATATATAGTATATATATATATATGTGTATATATATATATCTGAACCTTAAGTGCCCAGGGCACATGGGGCTTCTGCAAGGGTTTTCCACAAATGCCTATCCTTCGCCTTTTTTTCTGCTCTTGCCCAGGTGAACCCTCTATTGCTCAACATCCTTTCTGTTGTTCTTCTCCATGTCTCTTTTGGTCTACCCTTACTTCTATTCCCGTGTGGTGTCCATCTTAGTGCTATTTTTGGTAGTGAGTTGTCAGTCATTCGGAGCACATGTCCCAACCATCGCCAGCGTCTTTCCTCAATAATTGTTGTCAGTGGCTTCATCTGCATTTCTGCCAATAAGATGTTATTTATTACGGTGTTTGGCCAGAATATATTTTCCTAATTCTTCGTAAACATTTAGTCTGGAAAGAATTCAACTTGTTTTCTATGGTTTTGGTGATTTTCCAGCATTCTCTTCCATAGAGTAGTACACTTAGAACATTACTCTTAAATATCCTGATTTTCATATTTATGCTTAGTTTTTTTAGATTTCCATATAGTTTGCAGCACTGCAAAAGCCTGGTTTGCTCTAGTAAGTCTACTGTTGATGTCCTCTGTGCTGTCTCCATTTTCTATTACTCTGCTGCCAAGGTATACAAATTCGTTGACCTCCTCCACTAACTTGCTATCTACTCTGAGTACATTTCAGTTTTCACATTTTGCTTCATTAACTTTGTCTTTCCTACGTTGATCTTTAGTCCTATGTTGTTTGCATTCTGAGTTAGCTTGTTTATTTTATCTTGCATATCTTTGTGACTGCTTGATAATAGACAAATGTCATCCGCAAAGTCAAGGTCCTCCAGCACTGTGTTAAGGGTCCATTGTAATCCTCTGTGTTTGTCTGATGTTGCCTCCTTCATTAACCAGTCTACTGCCAAGATAAAAAATGTTAGTAATAGTACACATCCCTGTTTCACTCATGTTTGTACCCTAAAGCTGCTGGAGGTATGTTCTCCACAGATCACTTTGCACTGAAAACCCTCATATAGGGCTTTGATTACATTTACTATCTTGTGGGGGAGGCCATGCCATCTTAGGATTTTCCACAGTGCATCTCTGTTGACACTGTCAAAGGCTTTCTCAAAATCTATAAACAATGCATATGTTGTGCTATGTCACTCATTTGCCTGTTCTAATATTTGTCTAATTACAAATATGTGGTCTATGCATGATCTTCCTTTCCTAAATCCTGCCTGCTCTTTCCGAAGTTTTTCCTCAAGTGTTGGTACAATTCTGTTGATGATTATTCTGCAAAATACTTTACTGGTGAGTGGCAGTAGGGTAATGCCTCTCCAGTTCCCGCAATCTCTCAGGTCACCCTTCTTTGGTAGTTTTACTATAAGGCCAGTTTTCCACTCCTCTGGGGCTTTTTCTAGATCCCAAATTTGTTGTAATATCCGGCAAAGTTGTTTTGGTGTTTCTGTTTCTTCTGCTTTCAACATCTCAGCAGTCACTTCATCTTCACCTGGTGCCCTGTCTGATTTTAGCTTCTTTATCGCCTCCTTTACTTCACTTATTGTTATTGATCCTATATTGATGTTTAGTTCCATTTTTGCTTCAGGTATGTCTATTGTTTGTACTGTTTGTGTTCTGTTTAGTAGGATGTTAAAGTGTTCCCTCCATCTTTCAATTTTTTCTCTTTCTCTACTGACCAGCTGTCCATTTTGTGCCCTTACTGCACTTTCACATCTTGTGTTGAAGTTACCTGTCATCTGCTTTGTGATTTTATATATGGTTTTCATGTCATTTGTGTATGCTGCTTTCTCTGCTGCTTCTGCTAAGTTGTCATAGTATTGACGTTTATCTTGACGGCATGATTCCTTCACTTCTTTGTCTTTTTGTGCATAATTACTTAAAACTTGTTCTTTAAGCCGTTGTGATTTGGTGTTCAGTAACTTTTTCTTGATTTCTTTTCTTTGCTCTATCTTTTCCCATGTGGTCTTGCTTATCCATTCCTCTTTTTTCCGTTTCCGATATCCCAGCACCTTTTTTGCTGTTTCCTGTAGTGTTTTATTGAACTCTAGTATGGACATTTCTGCTTCGTCTTGTAGGACACTGAAGCGGTTCTTAAGTACTACTGAGAATTCATTTCTTGTTTGCTGGTCTTTCAGTTTTCTTGTATCAAAACGTATCTTTCTGTGTTCTCCGATTTTGGCTTTCCTTAATTTTAGTTTTATTTTTGCTACCAGAAGATTGTGATCGCTTCCTACATCTGCTCCTTTCCTTGCTCGCACATCTTGTAGTGACCGTTTCCACTTGTTGTTTATTAGTATGTGATCGATTTGGTTTTCTGTGTTTTTATCTGGTGACCTCCAAGTCACCTTATAGATGTTTTTATGTTGGAAAATTGTCCCTCCGACGGTCATCATGTTTTCTTCACAGAAACTGTACAGTCTTTCTCCATTTTCATTTATTTCTCCAATTCCTTCTCTTCCCATGATTCTTCTTCTATCTTCATTTCCTTCACCTACTTTTGCATTGAAGTCGCCCAAGATGAGTAGCATATCATGCTTGGGTATTGTTTCTACTGTGGCTTGAAAGCTGTTGTAAAAATCTTTTAATTCCTCTTCAGCTGCTTCTGTTGGTGCATAACAAACTATAATAGACAGCTTCGTGAATCTTGAGTTGAACCGTGCATATAATGATAATCTCTCATTTATTGGGGTCAATGCTCTTGATGCTTCTTTTGTTATAATCAATGCTACTCCTCCTTCATGAATATCTTCTTTACCTGACCATATTATTGTATCTTCTGTGTGCTGTGTTGTTAATTTCCCTCTGCCTTGTCCTGTCCATCTTGCTTCTTGTATTCCTAGTATGTCTAGTTTGTACCTGTGCATTTCCTTGATGGTTTGTGCTAGTTTTCCAGTCTGGTTAAGTGTTCTTACATTCCAGCTGCCTATCTGCATCTTGTTTTTAGGTTCCAGGAGGTCTGCAGTCGGGCTGGGGACTTCCAGTGGCTGGTTTTCATCCACAATCTTCATGGGCTCATTTTCCTGATAAGCGTTTCTCCTCTGATCTGCATTTGTTATTTCCCTTGCTTCTGTTTCTGTAGCAGTCTGATAGTTTTTTTACCAGATAGGGTTGCTGGCCCTATGCCGAACCCTCCTTAGTCGCCTTTTACGCTCATGTGTGGTAGGGTACAGTGGTCCTACTCTTTGCAGATCCCGGGTACCACACGGGTGATATATATATATATATATAATATTACGTTGTTTTATGCACATTTGCACACACAATATTTTTTTTGCACACGAGTTGAACATTTTGCACACAGACCGCAACCCCTTAGAAGGAACATTGCCGGAGCCCCCTCGTTTGTGTGAGTTATTATCTGTCCGTGATTGTGTCAGGTAACGTCCAGTCAAAATATGGTGTCAGCTGTCGCAGGTGTGACATTTTCATTTTATTAACTAACTAGTTTAATATAAGAAGACTAAATGACTTATGAATTGCAATTTTTTGCCTTGAAGATTTAAGTTGCACCACATACTTTGCTTGAGTTATATTGTTAGGTAAAGACTGATTGGAAGAGATGTGCAACCGGGTGTGTTATTTGTAGCGTGATGGAAATGCTATTTTCTTGTGGCTCACATTTTGTCGCAGTGTGTATAAACTGTGATGGATCCACGTGAGTGTAATTCTCTTAGTTTTGAGCCAGGAGATAACTGTGTGTTCTTTTAATATATTTTAGTAATTAAATGTTGTTGATGGTCATTGATGACCCTGATATGTGTAGGGGGATGCGGGCACAAGTCCGCCATGGGGGTTTGTGGTTTCTGCGTTGTTGAAGAGAAGAGGATCTGCTTGTGTTGATTCAGTTCTGAGGGACGGGACAGCCTATCACACAGCTGTAACTGCAGCTGTAAAAGGGGTACTATGAGATAGTGTGTTCACTTATATGTAATGGATCTGTCTGTGTGGAAGTTTTGTCGGGGAACAGTCTGCTTGGTTCTGGAGTGCTGTCGTAGTGATGAAGTATTTTCTTGTTGGTTGATATAACAGGTGTTAGGATTTGTAATTTATTGTTGGTGGTGGATGGATCTGTTGATAGAAGAAGGATTTATTTAGAAGTGGAGGGTTTATGCTTGCACGGGAGGGGGGGTAGTTTGATTCAAGAAGGCTGGCCATGAGGGAAAAGATCCTGGGTTGAATGTTGGTTGGGGGCCGGCAGTATGGAAGTAGGGGCCCACGTGAAGTCGTAACGCGGGTCCCATTCCCGTACTGTAGGCTACAGATTTAGCCGTGCCCCCCCCCCACCCCCGACACAGAGTAATAGAGTTGTGGGTGGTCGGGATGTGAGGGAGGTGGGAAACTGGGATTTTCACCCAAGCCACGGTGTTGGTTGTCATTCTCCTCTGTCCAAAAGAGGAACTGCAAGTTCCCCCTTTCACTTAAGTCCAAACACATGACATGAGACTTAATAAATAACAAGACGAATCACTGATATATAATCAAAGTTTTACGTATGGATGGATGGATGGATGGATGGATGGATGGATGGATGAATGGATGGACGGACGGATGGACAGTAGATTAGATAGATAGATAGATAGATAGATAGATAGATAGATAGATAGATAGATGGATGGATAGATAGATAGATAGATAGATAGATAGATAGATAGATAGATAGATAGATAGATAGATAGATGGATGGAAGGATAGATAGATAGATAGATAGATAGATAGATAGATAGATAGATAGATAGATAGATAGATAGATAGATAGATAGATAGATAGATAGATAGATGGATGGAAGGATAGATAGATAGATAGATAGATAGATAGATAGATAGATAGATAGATAGATAGATAGATAGATATAGATAGATAGATAGATAGATAGATAGATAGATAGGCAAAGGTAACAGAGACTTTAGGTTACCAAGATATAAGTTTTGTTTATTTTAAAGAGAAAGTGTGTGTGTGTGTGTGCGTCTGTGCGTGTAGGCGTGCGTGCCTGTGCGTGAGAGAGAGAGAGAGAGAGAGAGAATACGGGTGGGAGAGTGGGGAGAGAGAGCGCGAGGTAAAAGGGAGAGAAAAATTCGGGGATAAAATGCACACAGGGAAAACTAGAGAAAAGGGAAGGTCACGGATATCTGGGAGCGAGGGAAGAAGAGAGAGAGGTATAGAAAGAGAGAGGTATAGAGAGAGAGGGAGAAAGAGGTATAGAGAGAGAGGGAGAGAGAGAGGGAGAGATAGAAGTATATATATAGAGAGAGGGAGAGAGAGATAGAAGTATAGAGAGAGAGAGGGAGAGAGGTATAGAGAGAGAGGGAGAGAGAGGGAGAGATAGAGGTATAGAGAGAGAGGGAGAGAGATAGAGGTATAGAGAGAGAGGGAGATAGAGGTACAGAGAGAGAGGGAGAGAGCGAGGGAGAGAGAGAGGAAGAGATAGAGGTATAGAGGGAGAGGGAGAGAGAGATAGAGGTACAGAGAGAGAGGGAGAGAGCGAGGGAGAGAGAGGGAGAGAGCGAGGGAGAGATAGACGTACAGAGAGAGTGGGAGAGAGAGAGAGGAAGAGAGGGAGAGAGAGAGGGAGAGAGAAGGTCAAAGCCCAAACGAGTCAGCAAATTTGTTGTAACAGTTTGTCCCCCGCAGGCCAGATGGTGGCTGTCTGTATATTTGCAGTAAATCAGCACAACTCCCAGATAGCGCTCACACACAGCCAGACACGTGGTTACTCCTGAACTTCTCTGTTTTCAGTCTTTGAACCACTACTTCTGACACAAGTCTTTCGTGTTTAAGGACCGTTGCTTGATTTATATTTTATGCTTTTATATTTTATATTTTCATCTTTTAAAAATCTCCCAACTTTACTAAACCACCGTAGATTAAGTTGTTCATTTTTTATATCATCATCATCATCATCTAGTGACTTTTCCAGAACGAAGAGTGGCGGTAATGAATCTCCAGTTCTCTCGCTCCCCCGCCTTGATGGTGTACTCAGCCAGGCTGTGCCCTGTCCATTCTCGTATGTTATCTTCCCATCTACATCTCTGTCTTCCTCTTGATCTTTTTTTTTTCCTTCCACCTTTCCTTCTAGTATGGTCTTCATTATACTGTTATGTCTTTTCACCAAAGTATTGTGTTTTCTTCATCCTTATTTCTCTGAGAAGTTCACATTGCACTTGGAGCTGTTCTAAAACTTGTGCGTTTGTTCTTTTGCAATTTCTATCATTGTTACATAGCAGTTTCAGATTTGTGACACTTTATAGCATCAGCAAATGACTGGTCGCAGGACATGTCTTCCATAGGCGCAAGCTACACAACCCAGTGAAGCAAAGAACATGTCTTCCATAGGCGCAAGCTACACAACCCAGTGAAGCAAAGAACATGTCTTCCATAGGCGCAAGCTACACAACCCAGTGAAGCAAAGAACATGTCTTCCATAGGCGCAAGCTACACAACCCAGTGAAGCAATAAACATGTCTTCCATAGACGCTAGCCTTGTATGTCTAGACCCAGTGAAACAAAGAACATGTCTTCCATAGGCGCAAGCTACACAACCCAGTGAAGCAAAGAACATGTCTTCCATAGGCGCAAGCTACACAACCCAGTGAAGCAATAAACATGTCTTCCATAGGCGCTAGCCTTGTATGTCTAGACCCAGTGAAGCAAAGAACATGTCCACACCGGTCATGGCCCTACAGAAGAAGCTCCAAGGCGACGAGGAAAATCAGCGACAAAATGTCGCACTTACGAAAGAGGTTGGCTTCAATTTCTGACAAACAACGAAGAAGAAGTTCCATTGTTTACAATAATCTTAGCATTGTCTTCTCGTATGTCTTCTTAGCACTGTCTTCTTGTATGTCTAGACATCAAGGAAAAAATGAACGTTTAGCACTGTCTTCTCGTATGTCTTCTTAGCACTGTCTTCTTGTATGTCTACATCTCAAGAAAAATATGGACATTTAGTACTGTCTTCTTATATGCCTACACATCAAA
Organism: Achatina immaculata; assembly: GCA_009760885.1. Lineage (NCBI taxonomy): Eukaryota > Metazoa > Mollusca > Gastropoda > Stylommatophora > Achatinidae > Lissachatina > Lissachatina immaculata. The sequence goes on from CM019718.1 coordinate 45,060,265, forward strand.
GAAAATATGAAATTTAGCACTGTCTTCTTGTATGTCTACGTCTCAAGGAAAATACAGACATTTAGCATTGTAATCTTATATGTCTACATTTCAAGGAAAATATGGACATTTAACATTGTCTTCTTGTATGTCTACATCTCAAGTAAAATATGGACATTTAGCACTCTCCTCTTATATGTTTACACATCAAAGAAAATATGGACATTTAGCACTCTCCTCTTATATGTTTACACATCAAATAAAATATGAACATTTAGCACTGTCTTCTTGTATGTCTACATCTCAAGGGAAATATGGACATTTAGCACTCTCCTCTTATATGTTTACACATCAAATAAAATATGAACATTTAGCACTGTCTTCTTGTATGTCTACATCTCAAGGGAAATATGGACATTTAGCACTCTCCTCTTATATGTTTACACATCAAAGAAAATATGGACATTTAGCACTGTCTTCTCGTATGTCTACATCTCAAGGGAAATATGGACATTTAGCACTGTCTTCTTGTATGTCTACATCTCAAGGGAAATATGGACATTTAGCACTGTCTTCTTGTATGTCTACATCTCAAGGGAAATATGGACATTTAGCACTGTCTTCTTGAACGCCTACACATGAAGGAGGATATGGAAACTAACAATCATTTCTCACGTAAGAATCAACGGCATAACACAAGTATATGGCATATAAGTATATTTCACTTAGTTTTCTTCACCTCAAGATAATCATCGCGTGTGATACTTGCCCACAGGTGATTCTCTCTCTCTCTCTCTCTCTCTCTCTCTCTCTCTCCTTCTCTCTCACTCACACACACACACACACTTATGATTAGACCATAAGCTCACGTCAAGGTCGGTAATTCAAGTCCTGCCAGAGGCGTCCCAGTCAGTCACCCAGCTTTAGAACCTCTGGGACTATGGAAGGACAGGTGACCAAGTGTGGCATTGACCATATCGTCCTCTAGTGTGTCATCAGGCTGAGGAAAATGCTGGCACTAAAAACATATTCCAAAGTGCCTGTATGGCATCATGGCCCTCCCCCCCCCCCTTTTTCTTCTTCCCCTCCCCCCCCCCCCCCAGAGAAAATAAAATAAAAATATAGGCACTATCTGTTATGAACTTCATACATGTCGGGGTCGTGCTCTAGACTTAGCAGTATTTAAGCCGCTGGAGAACTGCGCAAGAACAATCAGCTCAAGGTCAAAGCCCCAGAGGCATGATTCAGCAGCCAGGCTCTGCTTCTTTTCTTCTTCTTCTGCCGGATACTATGAGACCCGAAGGATATACTCTTACGCCCAATGATGATGATGATGATGATGACGACGACGACGACGACGATGATGATGATGATGATGACGACGACTATGATGATGATGATGATGATGATGACGACGACGATGATGATGATGATTATGACGACGACGACGATGACGATGACGATGATGATGATGATGATGATGATGATGCCAGGTTGTCGTAACATATTTTATTTTCCGGAGTTAATATATGCAAATGTGCCAGTGTTCTCCTAACTACAGTATCAACTTTCCTAACAGACATAGCAACCAGAGAGATTGTGTCTGACCTTCTAACATTCTCTAGGCCGGCATAACACTGCCTCAATAAGTTAGCGGAACACAAAGGACTCACAGCCTCTAAAGTTAACTGATCACCAAGCTCACAGCCTCTAAAAGTTAACTGATCACCAAGGCACTCATTCATTCATTCTTTCCTTTGCATGTCCCTTGCGGAACTTTGCCTCCCTAACAGCACTCCTGTAGGCCTCTCGGTTGTAAGCAAGATGGCCTGCTGCTGATGCATCCATTTGCAGATCATCAACGATGTCTTGCAGCCATCTTCGCCTTGGTCTTCCTCTTTTTCTTTTTTCCATTATGTACCCTTTCAAGACTGTCTTCTCTAGATTATCATGACGTTTAATGTGTCCAAAATATTTAAGTTTTCTCTCTTTAATCTTATTTACTAGGCAGCCTTCTTTAATATTAAGTTCTTGTAGTATGGATATATTTGTTCTTTTTTGTGTCCATGATATTTGAAGAACTCTTCTGTAGCATTTACATTCAAAGGCATTAATGTGTTTCTCAGCTGTTTTGTTAAGTGTCCAGGTCTCGCAGACGTATGTTACGATGGGAAAGATGCATGCCCTTAAAAATCTTATTTTTGTGGTTCTGTCTGCTCCTCTAAAGTTATTTTAGACTACTCTTACAGACACCGAATACAGTTACTGCAATTCTTTATTATGAATAGTCCCTTCTTCTTCTTCTTCGTTCGCATTGTCTGTCTATATCTGCAGTCCTGTCTCTTGGATAAATTTCACTGTTTTTTGTAATTCATGTATGGAACCATAGAGCTTATCTTCTTTAGTGGTTTCACTGGGCCAGTAATTATTTCTCAGTGACTCGTAGTTGATGCAGTTCTGGAGGATATGTTCCACAGTTTGAGGCACCTGGGCACATGTACACAGATTAGTAGTACCAACCTTAAACTTTGTATACATATGACTTCGGAGTCGGCTGTGTCCTGTTCGGAGACGGAAGATGGTGACTTGTTCCTTTCTGTTTAGCATGTGATAGTCTTCATGTGGTGGTGTTTGTGGCTTCCTGTAGGTTTTTATCATGCTTTTCTTCTGATTATAAGTGATTGGTATGTCTGGTTGCTCCATTTCAGTGCCCTCTTTGGCCAGTTGGTCAGCTTTCTCATTGCCTGGTATCCCACAGTGGGAGGGAATCCATTGCAAAGTGACTCCATGTTGTAAGCCAATTTTTGACAAGGCATCCTTAAGGTCTGGTAGTTTGTTGCACTGAAGAGCCTCCAGTACTGATCTTGCATCTGTGAGAATTACTACAGGACATGTATCAATTCTGGAGTCTGATAGTTTTTCAACTGCAGCAATAATTGCCCTAACTTCTGCATCAAAGTTGTTGCAGTATTTACCAGTGGGTATGGAAATCTTGTCAATGGTGTTGTTTGGATATTCAATATATGCTCCTGCCCCTCCATTCTTTATGGCATTATGTGCAGATCCATCTGTATACACAAGTATCCAGGTGTCACATGGATATTTGTCATCTAGAACACTAAGTGTGGCTGTTGATCTTACAAGACTGCTCTGCATCTCATATGAATAGTCCCGAAATTTTTGTTTAGTAGATAGTCATTTATAACTGCATGTAGTTACCTAATGGATAAGAGCGAAACGTAAATGTTATATTTTATTTTTTTGTCTCATAGCTTTAATGTTAATTATGTTTGTTATATGAACACCATATTTGTAGAATGTCTGGAATAGAGTCAAAAATGTATGATAAAGGGCAGAATGTCAGACGGACCTGCGTGCCCAATTCTTAATACTTTTGAAATAAAGATAAATCAATCAGTCAATCAATCAATCTCCACAGATTCTTTAGTTGTTTTACTTTCTGAAGAGGGACGGATGCCAAGACACTCACAGCTCTAAAAGTTAACGGCACGCCAACTAGCTCACAACCTGAAGAAGGAGCTAACTGCCATTAAAAAATGCAGCAGAACACCAAAAAGCTCAGTGTCAACAAAAGAAAAAAAAATCACAGAATAACAAGCAGCAGACAACCTAGAGAAGTTAGCGAAACAACAAGGAGCAGACAACCTAGAGAAGTTAGCGAAACAACAGGGAGCAGACAACCTAGAGAAGTTAGCGAAACAACAGGGAGCAGACAACCTAGAGAAGTTAGCGAAACACCAAGGAGCAGACAACCTAGAGAAGTTAGCGAAACACCAAGGAGCAGACAACCTAGAGAAGTTAGCGAAACAACAAGGAGCAGACAACCTAGAGAAGTTAGCGAAACAACAAGGAGCAGACAAACTAGAGAAGTTAGCGAAACACCAAGGAGCAGACAACCTAGAGAAGTTAGCGAAACATCAAGGAGCAGAGAACCTAGAGAAGTTAGCGGAACACGAAGTACAATTATTATGAAATTAGACATAAATTAAAGAACCGATTAAATCGTGGCATACTTGGTCGACATTGGCAACTGACAAAGCTGGAAATGTAAATGTGTCAACTTTCGTAATGGAAGCAATTATTCCTTCCTAAAGTGACGTGAAGCATGCGAACAAGAGGGAATAATGCTTCTAACATACTTTAAGGTAAACATCGAAACGAGGCATGGCAAACCGGAATATGTGGTTAATGGCCGGAGTAAATCAACCTTTTCGATTGTGCGCATGGCTTGAACAGATTGCAAATGGCGACGCTTCCGGTAGACCCGGAGGCTCGGAAACGCGTCCTGTTCGTATCATATTTTTTTTTCCTCACGGCCGATAAATGGAACCGTTATCAGCACAGCAAACAAAAGGGCTTGCGCGTCTCTAATCTGTCAACACTGCAAGAGCCGAAGAGCACACGATTTTTCATAACAGCTAAAGATCGATGAATGCATTCATCCAACATTTTTGCTTTCAGACCGAGTGAGTTTGCCGAGATCTCGTTGCTACAGTACAATACTAGAGTGTTAATTAAGAATGCTTCACGGGCACAGTGCGGTTGGAGTAGAAATCCCCGAGAATTTTTTTCCCCTCTAAGAACGGTCCGGCCGCACTTGAAACCTCTTTCCTCCTTGGACACGTCCGCTGTCTAAGAACATCAAAGTGTGCGAAAGGCACGATTAGTAAAGAATTGAGGAGAAGAGCGTTCAAAATGTTTTAACAGCTTCTTCCGGGAACTTTCGTCGTAACCTCCACTTTCTTGGTGCATTCTTTTGATAATCATCACTGGCTGCCTGGATGTAAACGAACGAATTTATCGTTTAGTGCGTACTTATCGGAAGCTGGTTGCGCATGGTTGTACGCTGGATGACGGGAAAGTGAAAAGCTCTGTGATAACTGCGGATACAGAACAAATGATCAACTTTCTCTCATGATGAGGACAATGTGCATTAAGGTAAACAGGATACGTCATTTAGAACAGAGTTCCGCTCTTTTCCCTCCTCTGTGTGTGTGACACGAAACATGACGATTGTGTCAAAATGGCCTGGACAGTGTGACAATGTCGAAGCTCCAGGCTTCATTTCTTGTTTCTTCTACTTCGATCTCAATCTCCTAATCAAATCCATGACATGATAAATGACAGTTTATCGTTCCCAGCTTCAGTCTTTCGCGGGTCCGGACTTGGTTGTCCTGTCACGACTCACTGATTTAGCCAAGCACAGCAAAACTATAAAAATCGTTGTAAACATTGGGTCATTCGGGGGAGGGGGTATGAGAGGGGGCCAAAAGGGGAGGGGGTGAGTGGAGAGGGTATCTGGGGTTGTGTGTGTGTGTGAGAGAGAGAGACGGGTAAAAGGCGTGGTGGAATATAGAGAGTTCTCAGGGTTATGTGAGAGACGGGTAAAAAGGGTGGTGGAGTAGAGAGAGTACTCAGGGGCGAGAGAGAGAGAGAGAGAGAGAAAGAGAGAGATGGGTAAAAATGGTAGTGGAGTTGAGAAAGTACCAAGGGGTGAGAGAGAGAGAGAGAGAGAAAGAGAGAGATGGGTAAAAATGGTAGTGGAGTTGAGAGAGTACCAAGGGGTAAGAGAGAGAGATGGGTAAAAAAGGTAGTGAAGTTGAGAGTGAACCAAGGGGTGAGAGAGAGAGAGAGAGATGGGTAAAAATGGTAGTGGAGTTGAAAGAGTACCAAGGGGTGAGAGAGAGAGAGAGAGAGAGAGATATGGGTAAAAATGGTAGTGGAGTTGAGAGAGTACCAAGGGGTGAGAGAGAGAGAGAGATGGGTAAAAAGGGTAGTGGAGTTGAGAGAGTACCAAGGGGTGAGAGAGAGAGATGGGTAAAAAGGGTAGTAGAGTTGAGAGAGTACCAAGGGGTGAGAGAGAGAGAGAGATTGGTAAAAAGGGTAGTAGAGTTGAGAGAGTACCAAGGGGTGAGAGAGAGAGAGAGATTGGTAAAAAAGGTGGTGGAGTAGAGGGAGTACCCAGAGGTGTGTAGAAGAAAAGTGGGTAAAAAAGTTAAGGGGAGGTGGTGGTAGGATAGAGAGGGCAAACTCTGAAAATTGGTGACATTTATTTTTGATCCTTTAAAACAAGCATTTTTTTAATGGCGGGGGGGGGGGGGGGAAGGGTGTTGGGGGTGAAAGAGACGAGAACAGGAAAGCTTCATGTGTGTGTGTGCGTGCGTGCGTGCGTGCGCACCAGATTTACAGGTTTATTTGGATAAGAGGAAGAAGAAATACACATTTTATCCAGGATAATTTTTTCTTAATTAAATTTACCATCCCCAGAGAAGGATAAACAATTTTGAAATTGTGTACCTGACAATTTTATCTTAAAACATGCACGTATTACTGGAATAATTATTCGTGAAATCCTGAGACACACTTTCAAGCTGTGCTGACCACTGTCTTCCAATTTTAAGCCGAAGTAATGAACCGAAACCTCTTCTTCTTCTTCTTTTGTTCTCCGACGTCGACTTGTATACTTTCGAAGTAATCAATGGTCAGCTGAAGCTGGTGTACATCCTCGTACAACGTCTCTTGAGCTGATAAAGGTGTTGGCCACATCTATTGTCTCTGAACCTCGTATTGTTGGCTACATCTGTTGTCTCTGAACCTCGTATTGTTGGCTACACCTGTTGTCTCTGAACCTCGTATTGTTAGCTACATCTGTTGTCTCTGAACCTCGTATTGTTGGCTACACCTGTTGTCTCTGAACCTCGTATTGTTAGCTACATCTGTTGTCTCTGAACCTCGTATTGTTGGCTACATCTGTTGTCTCTGAACCTCGTATTGTTAGCTACATCTGTTGTCTCTGAACCTCGTATTGTTGGCTACTCCTGCAGAATATGTCCTACGAGTGCCACGTGTGCACATACAGGTCGGGCAGGTCTTGACTCTTTTGAAGTGGCGGTACCTCATTCAGCTGTGACCGGTTCGGGGCTGGATAAGAGCTGGTTGTTTTCCCGGTTGCTGGAGTGCTCTTTCGCCCGTTTACTCCTGTATGTCATTTTTTTTAATTATTGGTTTAGCCTCCTGGTATGTCGTATATCTGCTGGTGCTAATTTACCATCTTCTTTAACTAGGACGTCTGATGCTTCGTGCCCAGTCATACCATAATAGGATGGAATTCACGCAACAATCTACACGCGTGCGCGCGCGCACACACACACACACCAATACACAACATATTTACTCTCACTACGTGACGTAGTTGAAGCAACAATCAGACAGACGCAGAACAATATGGTGTTAGATTGCTAATACTTTTGGAATTAGAAAAAAAAAAAGAATAACATTTGCTGGTATATTCATTCATTCATTAATTTGCATGTCCCTTGCGGAACTTTGCCTCCCTAACAGCACTCCTGTAGGCCTCTCGGTTGTGAGCACGATGGCCTGCTGCTGGTGCATCCAACAGCAGATCATCAACGATGTCTTGCAGCCATCTTCGCCTTGGTCTTCCTCTCTTTCTTTTTCCCATTATGTACCCTTCAAAGACGGTCTTCTCTAGATTATCATGACGTTTAATGTGTCCAAAGTATTTAAGTTTTCTCTCTTTAATCTTATTTACTACCCAGCCTTCTTCAATATTAAGTTCTTGTAGTATAGATATATTTGTTCTTTTTTGTGTCCATGATATTTGAAGAACTTTCTGTAGCATTTACATTCAAAGGCATTTATGTGTTTCTCAGCCATTTTGTTAAGTGTTCAGGTCTCACAGGCATATGTTGCGATGGGAAAGATGCATGCCTTTAAAACTCTTATTTTTGGTGGTTCTGTTTGTTTCTCTCCACAGATTCTTTAGTTGTTTTATTTTCCAACGAGCGATAGATGTCCTCCTTTTAATTTCCCTCATTGTATCTCCATTATTAGTTAGTAGTGACCCAAGATATTCTAAACTCTTCACTTCTTCCAGTTTTTCCTCATTGATACATATTTCAGCTGCCTTGTACATTTTGTCAGTTGTCATCAATTTAGTTATTTAGTTTTCTTCGCATTAAGATAGAGATTTTGCTCTTCACTATTCTTACGGGACTGACATATTTCGTTTTTCCATTCCTTTTTGTGTTGTGGACAGTAATACTGTGTCATCAGCATATCAGCATAGTATGCTGGTAAATATTATAAGTAAATTTTGGTACTGTTTTCTTGCTTGATGTTGTGTCCTTAAATTTGTTTGAAGCAACAGGAAAAAAACTACATCATTTTTTTAGAAGGGTTCTGGTGACATAAACTGACCCAGGCATAGAGTTTTCACGGTGAAACTTGACATACTGTGTTTTGTCAGTGCATATTTTAAGTGCAGTTTTCTTTGCCATTTTCTTTAAATACAAGAAACATCTATCTGCGTATAGATTACGTAGGTTTGTTTGTCTTATTTTTAGCAAGCTTACGTCATTTATTAAATTTATCTGTACTGTGGAAACATTAATTATGTGACAATGTTATTTTTCATTAACGTAACCATAATCTATCTATCTATCTATCTATCTATCTATCTATCTATCTATCTATCTATCTATCTATCTATCTATCTATCTATCTATCTGCCTGCAGCCTACCTACCAACCTACCTACCAATCCACCCACCCACCCATCCATCCATCCATCCATCCATCCATCCATCCGTCCGTCCGTCCGTCAGTCTGTCTGTCTGTTTGTCTGTCTATCTATCTATGACTGTCGTTCCTTCTGCAAGATTCTTTTCCATACAATTATGTATAGATTCATTCATTATCTACACAAGATTCATTCATTATCCACACACTAGCAATCATACATCTTAATTTTACGCGATCCTTGGCCTTTCGAAATACTTTATTTTTCCTTTCATTTTAGTTTTCCCATTGGTTAGTTAAAATATGTTTCAGTCGCCCCCCTGTTTCTTTTTGTACATTTCCGCGTGTGTATATAAAGAATGCCCGCTTATCAAAAGTCGAATTCAAAGACTGAAAATAACGAATTGAGAAGTTCTGTTATTTCCGCTTACAGTCCATCGATTGTTTTGTATTTAATGTTGCAGATTCAACAATTACTCGTAATGGACATCAGTTTTCTGAGAGACGTGGCTCTAAAATGAATGATGTTGCGTTCAGTGTTGGTGTAATTGTGTTCTAAATGCGCTGTGTTCTTGCGATGCGGTCATTTCTTTCTAAAGTTTCGTTTGCACAACAACAACAAATAAAGTGAACAGAAACAATTGATTGGAGGAATATTTTTTGTTAATTCGGTTGCTGTTATACAGTTACGTCCATTATAAAATAAATAAATAAATAAATAAATGGAGAAATCGTCAGTCTTAGCGAGGTTTTCAATCTCTCTCTCTCTCTCTCTCTCTCTCAATTTTTCTCTCTTTCACTCTCCCTCTTTCTCACTATCTACTTTCTCTCTTTCACACACTATCTACTTTCTCTCTTTCACACTCTCTCTCTCTCTCTCTCTCTCACTCTCTCTCTCTCTCAACAATAACAACAGAATGCTCATAAAAAAAACCAAGAAAATAAAATCCAAGCTCATTACAACAAGACAGAAACTAACAAGTTCACCACCAACAACAACAACAACACTGCAACTCCATGCTGGAATTTCACAGACAGAGAACATAAAACGCTAGGTCTCACTATTGACCACTACCTCAGCTAGAATCTTCATGTAAGACAATCTAACCAAACTCACTGCACAAAAAGTTTACCAGTTTGCTCAAATTAAACACTTTCTTGACACGCACACTAGGATAATATACTACATAACAGAAATACAAACACACTTGGACTATTGTTCCACAGTCTGGGATGGTTGCTCCATGTCAAACATGAACAGACTTAACTCTCTTCAAAAACGAACAGAAAACCTTATAGGCGACAAACATACAGCACATATTACAAATAAGGAAAAACAGCTTGACATTATACCCCCTCAAAAAGAGATTTCTTTTCAAAAAGCCAAGTTAAGTCATAAAAATATGTTGCACAATGCACCACCCTATCTGTGGTCATTGCTCAAATGCAATTCAAAACATAACTAAAGCTTAAGTAATTGTATTCTTGCAAAACCAAAGCTTGACATATTTTTTTAAAAAGTTTTCTCACTAAACTGATTTAAAATATGGCTTGATTGCTGGCTTGATTGCTGTATATTTTATAATGCTTTTCTATACATTTGTTAATTTAGATTGAATTTGAGAACGTAATTAAGTTTATTTCATGTAATTACATAAATCAGAGTAGGTGTGTATGGACAAGAGATGGTTTATTATTTATTTGTGTATATATTTTATTGCTTCTTCATGCTTATTATGCTCATTAACAAATGCTGGATGCCTGTGACTGAGTGAAAGCTGTATGATGAAGGGTAGAATGTCAGACGGGGCCTGCAACCCAATTCTCATCCCTTTGAAAATTACGTATGTTCGTTCGTTCGTTCTCTTTCACTTTTCTTTAACTCTCCCTACTTGTCTCTCTCTCTATCCCTCTTTCTTTCTCTCTCTATCTCTCTCTTTTTCTCTCTCTCTCTCTCTATGTCTCTCTCTCTCTCTGTGTCTTTCTCTATGTCTCTATATATATCTCTCTCTTTCTCTCTCTCTTTATCTCTCTCTATATATCACTTTCTCTCTCTATCTCTCTCTTAATTTCTCTCTCTCTTTTTTCTCTCTATGTCTCTCTATCTCTCTCTATATCTCTTTCTCTCTCTCTTATCTCTCTATCTCACTTTCTCTATCTCTGTCTTAATTTCTCGCTCTCTATCTCTCTCTTTCTCTCTCTCTCTCTATGTCTCTCTATCTCTTTCTCTCTCTCTCTCGCTATATATATATATATATCTTTCTCCCTTTCTCTCTCTATATCTTACTTTCTCTCTCTCTCTTTCTCTTAATTTCTCTCTCTCTCTCCCTCTCTATAAATTATACTCCTTCCTACAACTACAAGCTTTCCCAATATCTATTTGATGTCGACTACATGCCTCCGTGAATTATAAAACTTAAAAGTTATCTTAAACTGCTCTTACAGACACCGAATACAATTAATTGTTTTCTGAATAGTCCCGAAAATTTTGTTTAGTAGATAGTCATTTATAATGTATGTAGTTACTTCTGTACTGAGCGAATGTTTAAGAGCGAAACGTAAATGTTATATTTTCTTTTATGTCTCTCAGGTTCAATGTTAATTATGTTTGTTACATGAACACCATATTTGTAGAATGTCTGGAATAGAGTGAAAGATGTATGATAAAGGGCAGAATTTCAGACGGGCCTGTGTGCCCAATTCTTAACCCTTTTGAAATAAAGATCAATCAATCGATCAATCTCTCTTCCTCTGTGTATATTTGTGTTTTTTCCAGTTAAGTAAATGCCTTTGATTAACTCCCCTGATTTCAAACTTAAAACAAAACGTGCATTTTTCTTAGTTATATTTGCAGAGATCCTTACCTGTCTGATGATTTGGTTATTAAAGACATGGTTAGAAATTCGCAAGTGGTCTTCCCTTGGTCTGTTATAAATACCTGGTATCTTCTATGTTAGTGGTACTAAAATCTTCTTTTTTTGTTTATGCGTGGACCCCCCCCTTTTCCATCACGAGAACCACTGTAGGCTCCTCACTAAAAATCAAGCAATAAAGAGAACCCAGATGATGTTAACATTTTAAAAAAATTTGAGTCATTCTCTGGCTAGAGGACTCCCAAAAATCATTCCTTGGACCCCTTGGGAGTCCATGAACCCAAGATTAAGAACCACTTTTGTAAGTTGTTTTACTGCGTTTTTAACGAAACCCGCTGCTTCCCTTTTGTTTTGCTTTTTGTAAGTATTGATGCTGCGTTCAGCTACGCATTTCTGTACATAAATCTCGCGTTACACCCACACATGATATTGTTTTGTTGCTTTTCTACTACAGATAGCTGGTAAATGATAGCTGGTAAATTGATGTTTTGCGCGTTACCTCATATATTAGCTGAAGCGTAGACTTTTACTCCCGAATTAAAGTGAATTTAAGGCACTTCCGGTGTTCACTACCAAGGTAGGAAGAAGTTGTTATTCTATCACGTACTGCGTCTGAAAGAACGGTCAGTCTGCTCTTGAAGCCATCAATCATCCATTCCGTATGAAACACTGCCAAGCACAGAGCAAGACCCTGTAAGGATTTCTCGCTTCTGATCCAGCATCATCGTGTCGTAAATTACCGTGTTTCTCTTTCTCTCTCACTATCTAATTTTTCTCTTTCTCTCTCACTATCTACTTTCTCTCTTTCACACTCTCTCTCTCTCTCTCTCTCTCTCTCTCTCTCTCTCTCTCTCTCTATCCATATTATCGTCATTATCAAAACCACTCGAAAAACACATACACAAAATAACTCTACGACACATGCAAGAGAACAATTTACTCATAGACAGTCAGTCAGGCTTTAGACCCAATCATTCCTGCCACACAGCTCTTACCAAAATGACAGAAAACTGGTTAGTAAACATAAATGACGACAGACTATGTGCCATCTTTGTCGACTTTAAAAAGGTATTTGATATGATTGACCACGATATTCTTGTAAGAAAAATAAAGACTTATAGACTGCACCCTGACCTAATAAAATTAATTGCATCGTTTCTTTCAGACAGACAACAGGTAGTATTCTTCAACAATTCTCTATCAAATTCTGCTAAAGTTGACACTGGTGTTCCGCAAGGTTCTATTCTAGGCCCGTTGCTCTTTGCTATCTATATCAATGATCTTCCACTTCATCTTAAACACTCTTCTTGTGACCTTTTTGCCGATGATTGCACAGTCTACACCAGTGACTACGATTGTGTTAATCTAGAATCAACTCTTCAGGTCGAGTTATACAATTTAATTGGATGGAGCAAAAATAATGGCATGATTATAAACACCGATAAAACAAAATCAATGCTCATAACAACAAGACAGAAACTACAAAACGCAACAAAAACAACACTTCGGCTCTGTACAGAAACATCACAGATAGAAAACGTTAGCGAGCACAAAACACTAGGTCTTATTATTGACCAACATCTGACCTGGAACTCTCATGTGCAATGTCTAACAAAACTCATCGCACAAAAAGTATACCAATTAGCTAAAATTAAGCACTTCATAGATCAAGACACTAGGAAGACATACTACATAGCTCATATACAAACACATTTAGACTATTGCTCAACAGTTTGGGATGGTTGCTCAGTGTCAAATACAAAGAGGCTTTGCTCTCTCCAAAAGCGAGCAGTAAAGCTCATTAGTGACAAAGATCAAGCACAAACAACTAATCATCACAAACGTATCAAAATGCTACCCCTTAAGAGCAGGTTCCTCTTCAACAAAGCCAAGTTAGTACATCAGATTCTTTCACGGCATGCCCCGCCTTATCTATGGAACCTGTTTAAATTTAGCCCAAAGTGCAGCCAACGCTTGAACAACATATGTCTTCCAAAACCTAGACTTGATCTTTACAAGAAAAGCTTTAGTTATTCAGCTGCTCATCTTTGGAATACCCTCCCATCCTATATAAAAAATATAAATTATACTCCTTCCTACAACTACAAGCTTTCCCAGTATCTATTTGATGTCGACTACATGCCTCCGTGAATTATAAAACTTAAAAGTTATCTTAAGCTGCTCTTACAGACACCGAATACAATTAATTGTTTTCTGTATAGTCCCGAAAATTTTGTTTAGTAGATAGTCATTTATAATGTACGTAGTTACTTTTATACTGAGTGAATGTTTAAGAGTGAAACGTAAATGTTATATTTTGTTTTATGTCTCTCAGCTTCAATGTTAGTTATGTTTGTTATATGAACAGCATATTTGTAGAATGTCTGGAATAGAGTGAAAGATGTATGATAAAGGGCAGAATGTCAGACGGCCCTGCGTGCCCAATTCTTAACCCTTTTGAAATAAAGATCAATCAATCAATCTCTCAACAATAACAACAGAATGCTCATAAAAACCAAGAAAACAAAATCCAAGAAACTAACAAACTAACCTTTACACTTGTCTTTACGGTAATGTCGGCTTTACAGTCACATTTGAAGACAACATTCTTTCCCTGCACGTACTTGCATTTCTCGCGGCATATAAAGATCTGGCCGTCATACTTCATCTTTATTTTAGGTTTAAGCCTTCTTCTTCTTCTTCTTCTTCTTCTTCTTCTTCTTCTTCTTCTTCTTCAATCTGTTCATGGCAATTTTAGTAAGTTGAATAAGTCTCGCCAAAAGTAAAAACTCAGAGCTCATAATTCTTTCATCAGTTTCTGTGCCAGTGCTACCGTTAACCCAATTTTGGAACAGCCTAGAGGTGCAGACCTCAGAGGGTAGTAATACTGACCCTTGGTGGCAGTTGTTGTACAGATTAGTATGCTTTGCTTGTGCTCAGTATGAACTTGTACCAACCACAATCCTGTAAAATAGCAGGTGCTGTCGCACATGTTCCACCATTTTGTGAAGTCACTACCATTTTTGGTCACGTTTTGTTGCCTTTATGGTGATTGGTCAACCCTTTCTGATATTTTGTTTTCTCACTTTCCCTCTTATTCTTGTTCCCTTGAGTTTTCCGGTGATTCTCCTGCTCTTATTTTCTCACAACATGTCCAGAGAAGTTCGAATATCTTTATAAAAGAGTTACCCTGTTTACTGATGCTCTATACCATCCCTGTGAGCTTCTTCGCGGTTTTTCTGTCCTTGTTACAAGACTTGTTCTTCATTGTTTACATAAAAACCTTCAACACAGCATGCACAAAAATGTTGTACAAAAGTCTGAAAAAGAAACGCATGAGTGGTAATGGTGTGAAAATGATCAAAACAACGTACTGGAAGCACAAGATAGTATAGTTAACAATGATACAGGCGAACATTATAGCAGTATTCGTATAACAATGATAGTAAGGGCATTATTATAGATTTTTCCTTTTCAAATTTTCTCCTGTTGAGATCCTTCGAGAAGGTCACGTGGGCTGCAAAACCCGTGACAGGAAATTGTAGGGGCAATGCTGAGTCCGTGGAGTTTTAGTCTTGGTTTGAACGTGTAACTGTGTGGACGTGTTTTGTCCAGCTGTGTGATGTCTTCGTGGAACAGATGAACATTTTAGTTGTACGGATGAATGGACTGGCCACATGGCAGGGATAACCAGGCGGCAGTCGAATTTAATGTTATTTTCATCAGCATTATCATCGTTCCATCAATAAATGTTCCAAGTCACCGTTACCCAGGATTTACTTGAGTATCTGTACCAGTTGTCGTCAACGTGAGGTTTTGAACGAGCTTGGATGAGAAGTATGTCTGGAACAGTGCGTAACTAATCCAGCAGGTGAGAGTGAGAGCTGGAATTATGTGTGTAGCTTGTCCAGTAACCTCAGCTCTCGAAAGATCAAGATGAAAGTCGACCCTGATATTCACGTGCGTAACGTGAATCAGCACAACTTATGTCGACACGGCCCAGCTAACGAGTGTCATATACACAGCAAAGTCTGTGTCACCAAAAGATTACCCTATTATTTCACAGATGTCCACAGCACAAATCCTATTATAACATCACGGACTGAAAGGAAAAGTTATACAATAAACTCTTGTTTATTCTGAATAGTACCGACATTTTTGTTTGGTAATAGTCATTTATATGTGTATGTAATTACTTTAATGTTAATTATGTTTGTTATATGAAGAGCATATTTGTAGAATGTCTGGAAGAGAGTGAAACTTGTATGATAAAGGGCAGAATGTCGGACGGGCCTGCGTGCCCAATTCTTAACCCTTTTGAAATAAAAATCAATCAGTTTCATCTGATATTTTGAAGCTAAACAGCGAAAACATTTCGAGAACCATTTAAAACTTTTTAAAGGAATGAAAATATGAGGCAACAGTATCAATAATTTGATAATTTGCAGACGACACAATTCTGAAAGCAAAAGTTGTGCAGGCATATTACAGAAACTACTGAAGACAGTTATCGCGTGTACCAATGAATGAAACAAAAAAAAATAGAGCTAAGCTGCTAGAACGTGAATATATGGAACTGTGAAACAAAACTATGAATAAAATAAAATAGTTTTGTTTTGTTCTGCTTTGTCAGGTTTTCAAACACTGATTTCCTTTTCATTATTACTTTGAAAGTAAAGGTAAGATCTCCATGCCATTAAGGCATATCGGGGATACGGTGTTCGGCCCGTATTTCCAAAACACGGGTGCTTGAAAGTGTAAATGTTGTCAGTGTCACGTCCAGCCACATTTACCTTCCAAGATTTCTTTGGTACTTCCAGAGACTGGGTAGACCTCGGGGCATTTTTTCCGTGTGTGGTGGTGGTGGTCAGTCAGTCATTTGCATGTCCTTTGCAGAACTTTGCCTCCCTAACAGATCTCATGTAGGCCTCTCGGTTGTAGGCAAGATACCCTGCTGCTGATGCATCCATTTGCAGATTATGAACGATGTCTTGCAGCCATCTTCGCCTTGGTCTTCCTCTCTTTCTTTTCCCCATTATGTGCCCTTGTGTGGTAGTACCAGAACAAACCTCCACTGCTGGGACTTGAACCCGGTAGCATCGGATTAAAAGACTGATCGCCTAACCACTCAACCAACCAGCCCGCCTCTTTGAAAACGCAATATATATATATATATATATGATGGCTATCAGTCAGTAAAGGGAAACAGCTAATACGAAGCTGTGTAATTTATCAAACTGAGATTTGCAATACAATGTAAGACTTCATTCATTATTAAAATAAGCATAATTTGGAACGGCGTCCACAGTACGCAACTTCGCCTGCTTCCAATAACGAGCCCAACTTCAGACGACTGCATCTGAAACAAAACTTGACATTTTTTTAAAAACAAGGATATAACAGGTCGTAACCTACCAAAGTTCCCAAATTATTATTATCCATTCATTCAGCTTTCCGAGCCATTGCAGCTCATTGCTGTAGACCAGACTTGTCTTAATTCCTCTCTGCTCTTAGTCTTCTTCTGCCAGTTGTCCACTCCTATGGCTCGTAGGTCTTCTTCCAGGCTGTCACGCCACCGTCGTCTCGGTCTGCCTCTTGGTCTCTCTTCGTTAGTCTCTTCTGTATAAGCCACTTTTTTGTCTGTCTATTCTCGTCCATCCTTTCCAATTGTCCGAACCATCTCAGCCTGTTGTTTTCCATAACAACAGTTATAAGTGAAGACTGGAATAGCACGTGCATTTCTTTGTTATTTCTAATTCTAATTTTAAAAAATATTACGTGTATATATATATATATATATATATATATATATAAGGTAAGGTGTGGCAGATGTGCAAGCACAATGAACAGTGATGTTCTCTACATTTTGGATGGAATGGTTTAAACCAATTGATCAAGTAATAAATATTCCTTTACAGCAAATCTTCATTCCCTCTCCTCTTTGTGGAGAATTATGAGGTCTTCCCCCCCCCCCCCACCCCTTTCCTATTTTCTTTCCAATTATTCCGCGGGCATTAAAATCCCTTCGGAGACTCGAATGTTCTTCCAACCTGATGAAAAGTAGTCCATTGTCCCCGCCAGCGAAATAGAAAAGAAAACAAAGAAACACTGTCGTTTTGTGTATGTCCACCGTAGGGTTTTCTCGAATCAGAAAGGCAGGAAGCTACCCGAAAAATGCCATCTTTTCCCGTATTGTCCACTATATAAGCGAGACTCAAGAGCATCTTCAGAACTCTTTTCACGTCTTGGGCCGCTTGGACAAAGATCCAGGATATGCCAGGTTTTAGAGAAAGGAAGGGCCATAGAAACCGTAAAGTCCCGTCCAAAAGTTCGGCCTACACTCAAAAGAGCCTTCTGAATTATAGCCAATTCTGCTTTCCTGTGAGGGCAAAATTGATCCCTGTGTGAGGCAAGATTGATAGCTGTGTGGGCAAAATTGATACCTGTGTGGGACAAGATTGGTGCCCGTGTGTGCTAAATTTATATCTGTGTAGGCAAGACTGAAAGCTGTGTGGAGCAATTTTCGCAAGATTGGTGCGTGTGTGGACTAAATTGATATCTGAATGGAAGATTCATAACCGCATATGCGGAATTGATACCTATGTGGGCAAAATTGATACTTCTGTTAGCAAAAGCGATACATGTGTGGAGCAAGATTAATGAATACAAAAGAAAAGAGTGAACTTGTGTGTGGACTAAGATTAATGCATAAGAGGGTAAAATTGATATCTGTGTAAGCAAAACTGAAAGACGAGTGGTTAAAATTGATAATTGGTATAGTTAGAAAGATATTTTGAATATTTTAATACAAAAACAACAATTAAAACTTATCCTGGTTATTTTTAGTTCCATATACAGTGAATTATTGAAAAATAGTTTTAATATTCGAAGAAAATAGGTTAATAATTTAAATAAACAGTTTGACTGTTTTAAGTAAAACAGTTTGACATGGGCATTTAATTTGTTAATTTTCTGCACATTTGAGTGAAACAGTTCACCGTGTAAAGTTATACAGTTACTTCCCTGAGATTTTCATCAACTTCCCGCGTACACGTAAAATTCAAATGAACTGAGACGTTAGTAAGTAGTTTGTAATGAACAGTCCCGTAAGTATTTACAGCTGAGTGGTGTACTTTGGTAATCAAATGAACTTTTCCTCGTTAACCTTGTATTTATTCTGATTGTTATTCTGCGTTTTAGAAAGCCCATATAGGAGCGTGCAGAACTATGTGTTTCAGTTTCAGTCAAGCTTTCCCTTTTCTAGTCCGATTCTGTTCTTTACTCCTATAAGCCGCGTTCATACCAAACGCCATTGATGTGGTAATACAGCCAGTCCCCGAGTTACGAACGTTCGATTTAAGCACATCCCGTACTTACAAAGCCTATTAAATAAGAAATTAAGAGTTAGCTACAGTAGCTCGTAATAACACACGGGCGCTACACTGCGGCGCGAATCAAAACATTGCTCATCCAGCGGTCATAGGTTTCCTTAATGGTCTTTTATACACAGAAAGGTACTCTTTATACTATATAACTGAAGTTAGATAGAAGCATACCAAACTCTTCCGACGTACGTAAAAGTTAGACTTACCAAAAGACTTAGGAACGGAATTCGTTTGTAACTCAGGCACTGCCTGTGTATTTAAATGTGTGCCGTTGTTTAGACATTCCACACTTCGAACTTTTATTTTTACCACACAAAAATATCTTCCCACATTTATTAAATGTGCCTGTTAGAAAAATCTGACCTTGTTTTTAAACAAAAGCTTAATACAGAAAAAAGCTGAACGGAAGGAAAAGTAAAATTGTTCGGTTGTGGTTTTACTTCCTTAGTTAAAAAAAAGCATGTTTAAATGTGTAGAGTTGTTGTCTTCTTCTTCATCTCTCCAGAGCTGTCACCTAGTGTTATGTGCAGCTGATGCAATTAAGATGTTGAAGTACAGCATCGTGTCGGACAGGGAGTGAGTTATGACGCCCTTTTTCTGGGAAAAGCAGGGGGTGTGCAATTCTTCACCAGACTCCACTACCATGGGTACTACAGCGACCCTTGCCCAGCTAGGCAGGCTAAGTCTGTTTCTGGAAGTAGCGCCACAAGATGAGACAGGATCTTAGTCTGTTAGCTATTGTTCGCCATACATGGCGCTAGAAAGTAAGCTACGGGGCCTCTGACCGCCAGATCGGAAGGCGTCTTCCCCCCCACCCCCCCACCCCCTCCCCCGGCACTGTCAAACAAAAATCTTTTATACCTAGACTGATGTCAAACTGCGGATGACAAGTTACGAACAGTCTATCGGAGACGATCTCTTCAAGAAACACTTGAATATATCCAAGGGCCGTAACTGGACAAAAGTTTACCGATACGTATCACAACAGAAACTGGTAAACGAAAAGTTGGTGATAAAGGACGTGGCTTATTCGTTCATTAAACGTGAATTCTGTTTTCTGCTTTTGTTGTCGACTTTCTTGTGGCTGTTGAGAGCATTAATTTTGTAAAAGTATAAGCATGAAATAAGTTTCGGGCAAACTTATCTAGAACTTGACATGAGACCACTTTGATGGTAATAATGGGCAAATTTATCCAAAACTTTAGACAGACAACAAACCTGTTTGATAATGATTTTGAAAAATTATCCATAACTTCACACCAACATGATACTAGTTTAATAATGACTGTACAAACTTATCCATAACTTTATACAGACATGAGGCCAATTTGATAATGACTGTACAAACTTATTCATAACTTTATACAGACATGAGGCCAATTTGATAATGACTGTACAAACTTATCCATAACTTTATACAGACATGAGGCCAATTTGATAATGACTGGACAAATTTATCCAGAACTTTACACAGACATGAGACTACTTTGGCTGTGACTAGAAAAAAACTTGCCTAGAACTTTATACAGACATGAGGCCATTTTGATTTAAAAAAACGGGTTAAATTTATCCAGCACTTTAAATACACGGGAGACCAGTTTGGTTCGCATAAAAA
Source organism: Achatina immaculata (assembly GCA_009760885.1). Lineage (NCBI taxonomy): Eukaryota > Metazoa > Mollusca > Gastropoda > Stylommatophora > Achatinidae > Lissachatina > Lissachatina immaculata. Next base: position 45,080,678 of record CM019718.1, read on the forward strand.
CTTTATTGAAATGGAAGAAACTAGAGAATAACATAATTTTAACGAACATTTAAAATTTGACATCGAAGCAATTAAATGCAAGATGAGAAAGTACAAGCGAAGTGTCTAACCTCTGTTAAATCAGCTAGGAGATACCTATAACGCGCTGTGAGAAATTAGGGACAATGATGGCTTCAGTAAGACTCCAGCATGAAGTACACTATTTATTTGTTAAAATAATATGTATATAATTGTATACATTTATTAGCTTCTTGATAATCTGGCATAGCTTGATTAAAATAAGTCTTGTCAGAAAACATCTTCAAGATAAAGAAAATATGAACACTGCACTTGCCATGAGATCCATCGGATCTTCGTGAACATTCATATCTGAATATCGTTCAGATGCAAACATTCATATCTTAATATCGTTCAGGTTCAAACATCTATATCTGAATATCGTTCAGATGCAAACATTCATATTTGAATATCGTTCAGATGCAAACATTCATATCTGAATATCGTTCAGATGCAAACACCATTTCCGAATATCGTTCAGATGCAAACACCATTTCCGAATATCGTTCAGATGCAAACACCATTTCCGAATATCGTTCAGATGCAAACACCATTTCTGAGTATCGTTCAGATTCAAACATTCATATCTGAATATTGTTCAGATTCAAACATTCATATCTGAATACCGTTCAGATTCAAATTACACAGCTATGCTTGAAAGGTTTTTTAAAAAAATGAACGTAGAACGGAGATAGAATTTACATCTGCAGTTGAAAACATAAACGCTTGTGAATGTAAATACTATAGAAGAGTCTTTCAAATATCATGGACACATAAAAAGAACAAATATATATCCATACTACAATAAATTAATAATGAAGAAGTTTGGCTAGTAAAAAAAGATTTTAAAAAAAAACAAAACTTCAGTATTCTGGACATATTAAATGTCATGAGAATTTAGAGAAGACCGTCTTGGAAGGTACATAATGGGAAAAAGAAAGAGAGGAAGACCAGGGCGAAGATGGCTGCAAGACATTGGTGATGATCTACGAATCTTACAACAGAGAGGCCTATAGGAGAGCTGTTAGGGAGGCAAAGTTCCTCAAGGGACATGCCACTGACTGACTGACTGACTGACAGTTCGACAAAAAGAAGACGGACTCCTCAATTTCAATCTGAGCAACATGATGATGCACCGCAAACGCCAGCAGATAAATTCAGGCCTAGCATATTTTACACGTATATCTGGACATCGTCTAAGAAACGTCTTCAACAGAAGTCCCTTCAGCTTGTTATACAGTTTATGAAACACTGGTACTGACGGGTACTGAACACATACACAGACACACACAAACATACACATATACAAAGTGATGACATGGAAAAAAAGCTGTTTGGAAAAAAAAAATAATAAAGATATAAAACTCTTTGACAAGATGCTTGCTTATAAAGACATTTTTTTTTTAGGAACGAACTCTTACAAAGAAAAAAAAAACGACTCTACAGCTCGCTGCTGTTCTGGAGGTTCTGGAGGGGCACTGAAAAATCAAAGGCCGGCTTTGTATTTGTCTATCCGTCCGTCCGTCTGTCTATCTGTCTGTCAGTCCGTCCTTCCGTCCGTCAGTCTGTCTATCTGTCTGTCAGTCCGTCCGTCAGTCTGTCTATCTGTCTGTCAGTCCGTCCTTCCGTCCGTCAGTCTGTCTATCTGTCTGTCAGTCCGTCCTTCCGTCCGTCAGTCTGTCTATCTGTCTGTCAGTCCGTCCTTCCGTCCGTCAGTCTGTCTATCTGTCTGTCAGTCCGTCAGTCTGTCTATCTGTCTGTCAGTCCGTCCTTCCGTCCGTTAGTCTGTCTATCTGTCTGTCAGTCCGTCCTTCCGTCCGTCCGTCTGTCTATCTGTCTGTCTGCCCGTCCGTCCGTCCGTCTGTCTATCAGTCTGTCCGTCCGTCCCTTCGTCCGTCCGTCCGTCTGTCTGTCCGTCCGTCCGTTCGTCCGTCCCTTCGTCCGTCCGTCCGTCTGTCTGTCTGTCTGTCTATCTGTCTGCCAAGCAATGAACTATTTTATCGACCAGACAATGATATGCGAGCATTCCCAAATGTATTGAGATATTGAGAAATCCATTCTGGGCACCGATTTTGTGGACTAAATAAACAGAAGCGCACGGCCACGGGCAGTCACTGTTTGCACGCAGTAATAATTTGCACAAAAGAATAACAATATCTTAATGAGACGGGCAAACATGGCGAGAAATGAACAACTTCACCAAGCGACTGATGGGTAAACATCTTTTGAGAAGACAAATACGGTACCTCGTGTCCCACAACACCGTGCGACGCTTCCAGACAACAGCGCCCCCACGGCTACTCCCCTAGGAGAACCATAGGGAAGCAAAGAGCCGTGAACTTAAGAGGCGTTAAAGGGCAAAGGTCAGGCTTATAAGGTCAGGCGCGGGGATTTGGACCAGAGATTCTCAAGACGCCCTGGACATTATGAGGGGTTAAGCTATGGACAGCAATTGTGTGTTTCAACATTAATCACGCAGAGCTGATGAAATTAGTTTGTTTCTTCCAAAGTCCTTCAGTTCATATGTCAAATTCTTGCCTGGCAATTGGAAAAACTCGGCAGTGTTGGCAGTCAAGAGAATAATGAAATACTGAGAGCTGTCCCGGGTTCAGAGGACGCCAATTTTTGGCTGTCATTTTTCATTATTTGGAATCCAGGAAAGTGCTTGAAGCAAAACGATTCAAATTGCTATGCATTTTAGTCGAATTGGTCAGAGTGGACGTTTTTATGTTTTGCTAACAACTTCCACGGAAATGTGAACCTCTGTACTACACAGACGACGCTGTGTGAAGATACTGAAGTCGAGGTAGCATGTTAGATCAGGGAGTGAATTACGATTGCTTGCCTAAAGACCTGGAATACGAGTTTTTCTTCAGCCTCTAGGATCCACGGCGATAACAGTGGGACCTACTGCGCAGAATGACCACGACCTGGCGTTAGGGACGTTATGTGAAGATAAGAGTCAAGAGAAAAAAGATTTACTTCAGAAAAAAAACATGCCAGGTTGTGTGATCAAGTCTGGTAATTCTACAAGTTTCTCGTGGTTAAAATAAAGGGGCTTTCGTCGTCCTGCGGGGTTATTTGTCATCCTAGAGGGTTGTTTGTCATCCTAGAGGGTTGTTTGTCATTCTAGAGGGTTGTTTATCATTCTAGATGGTAGTTTGTCGCCCTAGAGGGTTGTTTTTTTATCACATTGGAGGGTTATTTGTCACCCTCGAAGATTGTTTATCATTCTAGAGGGCTGTTTGTCATCATATAGGGTTGTTTTTTATCACCCTGGAGGGTCGTAAGTCATCCTGCGGGGTTGTTATCACCCTGGATGGTTGTTTGTCATCCTAGAGGGTTGTTGTTTATTACCCTGGATGGTTGTTTGTCATCCTAGAGGGTTCTTGTTTATCACACTAGAGGGTTGTTTGTCATCCTAGAGGGTTGTTATCACACTGGGGGAGGGCTGTTTGTCATCCCAGAGGGTTGTTGTTTATCACACTGGAAGGTTATTTGCCACCCTCGAGGACTGTTTATCATTCTAGAGGGTTGTTTGCCATTCTGGAGGGTTGTTGTCATCCTGGAGGGTCGTTGTTATTCTGGAGGGTTGTTGTCATCCTGCAGGGTTGTTATCATCCTAGAGGGTTGTCATCCTAGAGAGTTGTTTGTCACCGTGGTGAGTTGTCATCCTGGGGGGGGGGGGGTTATTGTCATCCTGGACGGTTGCTGTCATCCTGCAGGGTTGTTATCATCCTGGAGGTTGTCATCCTAGAGAGTTGTTTGTCACCGTGGTGAGTTGTCATCCCGGGGGGTGGGGGTTATTGTCATCCTGGAGGGTTGTGGTCGTTCTAGACGGCGTTTTTCATCCTAACGAGTTATCATCTTTAAGGATCGTTGTCATCCTGGTCAAAGTTTTGATTCTCGATCACTGGGCCCTTCTTTTTCTTTGATTTCCCAGGAAGTTCACTCGAGTGTTTACTGTAGCCCACTCCATGATAACCTTTCTCAGTCAAAGGCGTTGTACCGGATTTGGAGAAGGTCGCTTGTAGGAGTAGGATCGAAAATGGTCTGCAGGGCAGGAGCAGGGTTGATGTGTCTTGTAAGGCAGGGCCTCCAGAAGAAATTTTGTAAAACGGTGGAAACCTTTTTCTCCCCCCGGCTTACTTTACTTCTCTTTTCATCCCCTATTCTCTCCCCCCCCCCCCCCCCAAATTCCCCTAGGTTCTGTAGGCCCACTCTTAAAACAGGAAAAACCCAACCCTCTGGGCACAGAAGCGATCCGCCGGCTGTATCCCCCCCCCCCCTCCTCCCAAATGGGATTGGACCTGCTTGTATGATTGGAGATGGTTTGCCTGATGTTCCCCCCCCCCCCCAACAACGGACCAAAGAAGAAGGTCCAGCGATTGATGCAGCCTACGTAGACTGGGCCACACAGAAAGAGCACAAGAGGCTGTTACCGGGCTAGAGACATGACACTGACGTTACTTCCCGTTCGTTGGCCTTGTACAGTACTACGCTGTCGTTTAGGCCAGGCCTTCTTTCGTTCCATTCGAAATACTCAGAAATAATCTTATATCTTATATCCTTCCCGCGCCGTTAAACGTCGCATAGGGCTCGCAAGGTAGTTCGCCAATTTTTCCTCTTTTCAGCGAGCTTTTCAACCTCATCAAGGGATTTTATGCCTATTAATTTGGCCTCTCTTAACAATGTCCTCTTCGGACTTTCACGTGGTCTGCCTCTTTTTCTTCGGCCTGTTGTGTTCCACATGGTAGCTTGTTTTGGGATTATCTGACCGTTTCTTTTCATCACGTGACCAACATATGGCCATCTCCTTTTCCTGATCACCCATGAGACTGGTCGTTGTTCAGTCATCTGTCTTATCTCTGCACTGTTCTTGAATTCGATCCACTTGATGACGAGTATTTTCCTTAGGCATTTGTTTTCAAAAGAATTTAATTTCTTGTCTATTTCTTTAGTTATTTTCCAGCTTTCACATGCATAAATGAGGGTGGATATTACATTTGAATTAGCAGCGAACGATAAAGAAGAAGAAAAAGAAGAAGAAGAAGATATTTGAATTGAATAATCTTAACTTAGTTTTTGTGTTTATAACTTTTGAATGCCATATGTTCTCAAGATTCTTGAAGATCAATGCTGCTTTTGCAATTCTAATTCTAATTTCCTTTCTGGTGTCACCATCCTGGTCTATGTAGTTGCCAAAGTATGCAAATTGATTGACTTATTCAATATCTGTCCCTTCTACATGTATTTTTCCATTCTGATTAATGGGAAGTTTCATTATTTTTGTTTTGTCCTTGTTAATTTCAAGTCCTATTTTGCTAGCCAGTGAAGACAAGCTATCTGTTTTTTCTTGCATGGAATTCACATTGTTACTGATAAGAATTATGTCATCAGCAAAATCAAGATCTTCTAATTGGGTCCCATGTACGCAGTCAATACCTGCGTTACCTGTTCAGCATTGTTTCTTTATGAAGTCTATTGCAATTCCAAAAAACAAAAGAGACAGTATACATCCTTGTTTCATGCCTGTTTCTATCTGGAACCATTCACTCATCCCTTCTTCTGTTTTGACTGCGCAAACATATCCATTGTAGAGGTCCTTAATGATATTGACAAGTTTAGATGGTATTCCATATAAACTCAAAATTCTCCACATTGAATCTCTGTGTATGCTATCAAATGCCTTTTTAAAGTCTATGAAGTTCAGTATAAATGGTTTCTGCTTTTCATTATGTTCTTCAAGTATTATTCTTACAGTAGAGATCTGATCGAGACAGCTTCTCCCTTTTCGAAACCCTGCTTGTTCCACAATATCTTTAAGTCTATTCAAAATGACCTTTCAAAATAATTTTGACACAACTGATATTAAGGCTACTTCTCTCCAATTGTTACAATCACTAAGGTTGCTTTTTGTGGGTATTTTAACAATGATTCCTTTTTTCCATTTAGAAGTGACTTTTTCTTCTTTCCAAATCTTATTAAACATTCTCGGTAGTTGTCTCATGTTGTTACAGTTGGTAGCTTTTAACATTTCGGGTGTTATTTCATCTTCATCTACAGCTTTGTCATTAACCATTAAATTCACTGCTGTTTCAGTTTCATGCAACGTAATTTCATCAAGGTTGACATTTAGCTGTGGGGTTAGTAAGTCGGTTTCAAGGTTTATCAATTCTTTTGGGTGTGGTTGATTAAGTATTTCTTGGAAGTGTTCAGCCCATCTTTGCTTTTGGTCTTTACTTGATGTTAATAGGGTTCCAGTTTTACTAAGGACTGGTTTTCTTTAGATGTAATAATACCTGTTAGCCTTTTTTGTATGTTATATAAAGTTTTGCTGTCTCCTGTTTTTGCTGCTTTCTCTGCCTCTTTCACCATAGTGTCTATGTATTCTCTTTTATCCCTTCTAGCTTAACTTTTTACTTTCTTGTCTATTTCTTTGTATGTTGTTTTCGCCAGATCTTTTCCAAGATCTGTCTTTACATTCAACATGTCTAATTTGGCTGATCATCTTTCATGTTATTTCTGATATCCATATCTTACTATTCGCTTTTTTTTTCAGTCCAGCACTTGCTTTTGCTGCTGTGATTATGGCTGTGCTGTAAGAATTCCATAATTCATCTATACCTATCTCCTCTACTTCACTGAGAGTTGTGGAATGATTGGCAAGTTCCTGAATGAAATTACTGTTAGTATTTTCTTCTTGTAGGCTGTGGCTGTTTATCTTTCTGTGTATTGATTTCTTGTGTTGACTTTTAAGTTTTAGTTTTATTTTCCCTATACACAGATTGTGATCACTTTTGACATCTGCATCCCCTATATGCCATTACATCTATCAGAGATGTTATGTATTGCCTTTTAATACAAAAATGATCTATCTGGTTTCTAGTTTTATCATCTGAAGATATCCACGTTGTTTTATGTATCTCTTTGTGTGGAAATATTGTGCCTCCAATGACCATGCCCTCTGTTAGACATATTTTAAATAATCTTTCTCCGTTCTTATTTACCGTGTCAATTCCTTCTTTCCCCATTACTTTTTCAACCCTGGTGTTGTCTTTACCTACCTTAGCGTTGAAGTTCCCCATAGCAATTAGGATGTCATGTTTAGGGACTTTGTTGATGATTTGTTGGAATTGGTGATAGAAATTGCCTTTCACATCATCATCTGCATCGTTCCTAGGTTCATAACACTGTATTATTGTCATTCTACCGTGTCTTTGTCTGTATCGTGCTCTTATTATACGACTGTTCACTGGTTCCCATTCTACAAGGCTCTTTACTGTTACATTTAACATAATAATACCTACCATCTCTCTATGTTTACCGTCGTCTCTGCCTGAATGTATTATTAACTTACCGTTTTCAGCCAGTCTTTTACCTGCTTCTGGCCATCGCATTTCGCTGATGCCCACTACGTCTGGGTGGTATCCCTCTATTTCGTTGATGACCTGAGTAGTTTTTATTGACGCTGCCATCGTTTTTTTTTTCAGAAATAATACGATGAAAATAATCATATTTGAATGTCATATACTGAATCTGTAACTGTTCTGATGAGATGTAACATACTCATGGGCATCAATACAGTTTTTTTCAACTTCTACAAGGCTGAAGGCCTTCTCGTACGGTAGGCCGCGGTTTGAGGTTATTAATTCAAGGGACATAATTCAATACAGATTGAAGCCCGAAGAAGTAAGAGTATCATCCCCTCTTACCCCGCCTTTGCGAGCGTTCTCTTTAAAAGTTACCTATCGCTACTACTATTACTACTACTACTTAAATAATAAATCACCATCATTTCTAGTCCTAATAGATATCAGTAGGGCCGGATTAAGACCCTTAGAATCCCTAAGCACTAAAAAGATTTTGGTGCCCCCTATATATATATATAAGACAATGGAAGAGGGCATGGTAATTGGAGGTACAATATTTCCACACAAAGAGATACATAAAACAACTTGGATATCTCCAGATGATAAAACTAGAAACTAGATAGATCATTTTTGTATTAAAAGGCAATACAGAACATTTCTGATAGATGTAATGGCATATAGGGGTGCAGATGTCAACAGTGATCACAATCTGTGTATAGGGAAAATAAAACTAAAACTTAAAAGCCAACACAAGAAATCAATACACAGAAAGATAAACAGCCACAACCTACAAGAAGAAAATACTAACAGCAATTTCATTCAGGAACTTGCCAATCATTCCACAACTCTCAGTGAAGTAGAGGAGATAGGTATAGATGAATTATGGAATTCTTACAGCACAGCCATAATCACAGCAGCAAAAGCAAGTGCTGGACTGAAAAAAAAAACGAATAGTAAGGCATGGATATCAGAAATAACATGAAAGATGATCAGCCAAATTAGACATGTTGAATGTAAAGACAGATCTTGGAAAAGATCTGGCGAAAACAACATACAAAGAAATAGACAAGAAAGTAAAAAGTTAAGCTAGAAGGGATAAAAGAGAATACATAGACAATATGGTGAAAGAGGCAGAGAAAGCAGCAAAAACAGGAGACAGCAAAACTTTATATAAAATACAAAAAAGGCTAACAGGTATTATTACATCTAAAGAAAGACCAATCCTTAGCAAAACTGGAACCCTATTAACATCAAGTAAAGACCAAAAGCAAAGATGGGCTGAACACTTCCAAGAAATACTTAATCAACCACACCCAAAAGAATTGATAAACCTTGAAACCGACTTACTAACCCCACAACTAAATGTCAACCTTGATGAAATTACGTTGCATGAAACTGAAACAGCAGTGAATTTAATGGTTAATGACAAAGCTGCAGGTGAAGATGAAATAACACCCGAAATGTTAAAAGCTACCAACTGTAACAACATGAGACAACTACCGAGAATGTTTAATAAGATTTGGAAAGAAGAAAAAGTCACTTCTAAATGGAAAAAAGGAACCATTGTTAAAATACCCACAAAAAAAGCAACCTTAGTGATTGTAACAATTGGAGAGAAGTAGCCTTAATATCAGTTGTGTCAAAATTATTTTGAAAGGTCTTCTTCTTCTTCTTCGTTCGCACTGTCTGTCTATATCTGCAGTCCTGTCTCCTGGATAAATTTCACTGTTTTTTGTAACTCATGTATGGAACCGTAGAGCTTATCTTCTTTAGTGGTTTCACTGGGCCAGTAATTATTTCTCAGTGTCTCGTAGTTGATGCAGTTCTGGAGGATATGTTCCACGGTTTGGGGCACCTGGGCACATGTACATAGATTAGTAGTACCAACCTTAAACTTTGTATACATATGACTTCGGAGTCGGCTGTGTCCTGTTCGGAGACGGAAGATGGTGACTTGTTCCTTTCTGTTTAGCATGTGATAGTCATCATGTGGTGGTGTTTGTGGCTTCCTGTAGGTTTTTATCATGCTTTTCTTCTGATTATAGGTGACTGGTATGTCTGGTTGCTCCATTTCAGTGCCCTCTTTGGCCAGATGGTCAGCTTTCTCATTGCCTGGTATCCCACAGTGGGAGGGAATCCATTGCAAAGTGACTCCATGTTGTAAGCCAATTTTTGACAAGGCATCCTTAAGGTCTGGTAGTTTGTTGCACTGAAGAGCCTCCAGTACTGATCTTGCATCTGTGAGAATTACTACGGGACATGTATCAATTCTGGAGTCTGATAGTTTTTCAACTGCAGCAATAATTGCCCTAACTTCTGCATCAAAGTTGTTGCAGTATTTACCAGTGGGTATGGAAATCTTGTCAATGGTGTTGTTTGGATATTCAATATATGCTCCTGCCCCACCATTCTTTATGGCATTATGTGCAGATCCATCTGTATACACGCGCATCCAGGTGTCACATGGATATTTGTCATCTAGAACACTAAGTGTGGCTGTTGATCTTACAAGACTGCTCTGCATCTCACCATTCTGCACACCTTTCACTTCAGTCTGAATAGTTATTTGTGTATAATCTGCTTCTTTCCATGGTGTATGCTCTGGTACAGATGATAATGGAGTGACTACAGTTGGAAGGTCAGGTATCAGCTTACGCATACGCTTGGCCTGATGAATGAAGCTGCTTCTTTTAAGCCGTCCTAATGCCAAGTTATTGAATCTCTCCTTCAGGGGATGGCTTACAGAGCTAAGGAATTTTTCTCCCATGGTCATGACCTTTGTGTCTCTACGTTCCTTTAGCGCTTGAACACCAACTATTTTCTGCATTTCTACTATTGGTGTGGACCTCATGGCACCTGTGATAATCCGTAGTGACTGATTTTGAACCTTGTCTAGATTATGCAGTGTAGTGTTTGATGCTGTGCACCAAGATGTTGAGCCATATTCTAAATGTGGTAGAATACTTTGCTGATATACATTCTTGAGGATTCTTTCACTAGCTCCCCATGTAGTCCCACTCAATTTTCTTAATATGGCTAGTTTTCTTCTGGCTTTTGCTTCTGCACTGTTGATGTGTTGCTTCCAAGTCAGTTTTGAGTCAAGAGTCACTCCTAAGTAAGTGGGTTGGTTGTCCATCCTTAAGGGTATTTCATTTACAAAGATCTTACCTGCTTTCTGTTTAGATGAGAGGGTGAACAGAGTGGTGCTTGATTTCTCTGTGTTGATACTTACACACCATTTGTTTGTCCATGATGTCAAGATGTCTGCTGCTCTTTGGAGTCTCTGTGTAGCAACTGTCACATATTCATCTGTACACCACATGACCAGATCATCTGCATACAGTGCCGCTTTGATTCCATAGGGAAGTTCCTTGACTAGGTCATTAATGAATACAAGGAATAGTGTAGGCGAAAGGACTCCTCCTTGTGGTACACCGTGTCGCAGAAGTACTTTCTGGCTTTTGTGTCCATCCATTACTACTCTAGCTCTTCTATTGTGTAAATAGGACTTTATCCAGTTGTACAGTCTTCCACTCACATTGCAGTTTCTTAGTTTCCACAACAGACCTTTTTTCCATACTTTATCAAAGTCTTTCTTCAGGTCTATCCACGCTGCTAGTACAAGGTTTTTCTCTTGGAATGCATCCTCAATCTCTTGAGAGAGATAGGTCACTTGATCTTCCGTACTGTAGTACTGCCTAAATCCTGCTTGTTGTGGAACGAGAAGGTTTTCACTTTCTAGGTACCATTTTAGCCTCAGGTCAATGATGCGTTCCATCGTTTTGCATAGGCAGCTAGTGAGACTGATTGGCCTGTAGCTGGAGGCAGTATCACTGTTTTTCCCTGGTTTTAGCAGTGGTACCATGCTTGCTTCCTTCCAGATTTGAGGTAACTTACCTGTGCTTCAGCACATATTGAAAATATCCAACAGCTTTCCCATTGCTGCCATTCCCAGGTTCTTGATCATTTCATTGGACACTCCATCTGGTCCTGGTGATTTCCTTGGTTTCAGTTTACTAACTGCTAGGTCTAACTCACTGCGTGTGATTGGTGCATCCATGACCTCCACTTTTCTGACTTGTTCCTCCTCTTTCTGTGGCTCGATGCGCACTGTACGCTCCTTCTCTGGATGGATATCAATGTTGCAGTCCTGTGCAAACATGCGAGCAAAGTGATCTGCTACCTGCTTACCTGTAAGAGTTTTCCCATCCTCTATTAGTGTAATATTTTGAAAGGTCATTTTGAATAGACTTAAAGATATAGTGAACAAGCAGGGTTTCGAAAAGGGAGAAGCTGTCTCGATCAGATCTTTACTGTAAGAATAATACTTGAAGAACATAATGAAAAGCAGAAACCATTTATACTGAACTTCATAGACTTTAAAAAGGCATTTGATAGCATACACAGAGATTCAATGTGGAGAATTTTGAGTTTATATGGAATACCATCTAAACTTGTCAATATCATTAAGGACCTCTACAATGGATATGTTTGCGCAGTCAAAACAGAAGAAGGGATGAGTGAATGGTTCCAGATAGAAACAGGCATGAAACAAGGATGTATACTGTCTCTTTTGTTTTTTGGAATTGCAATAGACTTCATAATGAAACAATGCTGAAGAGGTAACACAGGTATTGATTGGGTACATGGGACCCAATTAGAAGATCTTGATTTTGCTGATGACATAACTCTTATCAGTAATAATGTGAATTCCATGCAAGAAAAAACAGATATCCTGTCTTCACTGGCTAGCAAAATAGGACTTGAAATTAACAAGGACAAAACAAAAATAATGAAACTTCCCATTAATCAGAATGGAAAAATACATGTAGAAGGGATAGATGTTGAAGAAATCAATCAATCTGCATACTTTGGCAACCACATAGACCAGGATGGTGACACCAGAAAGGAAATTATAATTAGAATTGCAAAAGCAGCATCGATCTTCAAGAATCTTGAGAACATATGGCATTCAAAAGTTATAAACACAAAAACTAAGTTAAGACTATTCAATTCAAATGTAATATCCACCCTCATTTATGCATGTGAAAGCTGGAAAATAACTAAAGGAATAGACAATAAATTAGACTCTTTTGAAAACAAATGCCTAAGGAAAATACTAAGCATCAGGTGGAATGAATTCAAGAATAATGCAGAGATAAGACAGACAAATGAGCAATAACCAGCCTCATGGGTGATCAGGAAAAGGAGATGGACATATGTTGGTCACTTGATGAGAAGAAATGATCAGAGAATCCCAAAACAAGCTATCAAGTGGAACACAACAGGCCGAAGAAAAAGAGGCAGACCACGTGAAACTCTAAAGAGGACATTGTTAAGAGAGGCCAAATTAATAGGCATAAAATCCCTTGATGAGGTTGAAAAGCTCGCCGAAAAGAGGAAAAATTGGCGAACTACCTTGTGATGTTTAACGGCACTGGACGGATATAAAATAAGATATATGTAATTCACAATAATAAACCATAAAATAAAATTGTATTTATCGAAATTAAACAAAACTTACCATAAGATGGAAAATAATGTTTATTTTTGTATACTTCCACTTTATTTATATTGGAAAAGTTTTCTCCTACATTTTTTAAATTGCAAAGTCTTTGATCAGATCCTCAAAACTAATCTTATGTAACACATCTGCTTCTATACTTAATAGAGATAAGGCATCCGGCCTGCCTTGTTGCATAGTTGTTCTGGTAGGATTTTTAATATACTTCAAGTGAGAAAATGAACGCTCAGCTGAGTAATTTTTGACCATTAATGTTACAAATATATGAAAGCCAATGTCTACATTTGGAAAGGCACACTCAATATTGTCTTGTACAATTATTTTACAAAGTTCAGTGTGACTGAATCTTGTTTTTTATATTTTTTGTTGCACTGAACTTACGGCGCACATATGAATGAAACTGCTGAAGTTTAGCTGAGAAATTAATGTTGAAGTTCTCTGTGTAAGCAGCAATCAGCTTTTAACAGCACTGAGAATACTTTTCAATATTAGTAAATGATGAAATGACATTATGTGGCACATCACTTAGAAAAGAAATTCTCTCTGCTATTTCTTTGTATATCTCACCTCTTCTTTTTCATCACCGTTTCAAGTTTGTCAACAACTGTGTAAAAGATGGTGAGACGAAATTTATCTCTGGCATTCAGATATACTTTTGGTGCATCTCCATCATTTGGTTCCTTCTTTTGATACGTTTGCGAGTTGTAGGTGCCTTGTAACCAACATCTGGTAGCATTTCCTTTGTAGCTGCTTCATATCTTTCAAATTCATCTCGTGAAGTGACAGCTGGTCAGCTAATAATACATACAGATCTGCACATGTTTTTAAGTTCACATCCTCATTTTGTAGAATTTGGCTTACTCTGTGAAAATTCTGGAAAATCTCATTCCAAAATTTAAACATGAAAACGAATTCTAGCTCTTCCATCTTATCTGTAATATCATTTGATTCTCTCCTCTTCCCGGGCCTTCAAAGCGACGCTTCCGGTTTCTCAAGCTGTGCCTTTAGTCACTGTAGTGACGTTTGGTTTGTTTCATTAAAAATCCGGTTAACGTTTAGATTGTAAACATTTAGTGCGCATGCCCCATGACTTTTTTTTCAAAATGGCCGAAGAGTGCTTAGTTACGAGGGAGAAAATTGAAGTTTACTGCGAGAAATTTCAATTTTTGGTGATGTAGATTAGGGTATGAACATGCCCTGTGACCATACCACTGTTCTTGGATGTATCCCAAGTAGATCTAGACACATTAGACGACTGGAAAAGTAGTTATAAGGTTATTTCAGACATTATTTTAGCGATAATGCAACATAGAAACACAGTACGACATCAACATGTAGATCTACGCATCTCATATTGTACGTAATGTACCTCTAGACCTATCCGATGGTAAGTTGGACACAATCATTGCCTAAAAACATCACATTACTTCTTTTTCCTAAAAAAACTCTGCATTTATGAAATCTTCATACATATTTAGTTGTTTTGAAACATAATAAGTACACATTTCACACAGAAAAACTGTTTCATTCGTATTTTACTAATGTGCCCCTATACATATCAAGACCCGCGCTTTTAATCCGGCACTCAACTGAACGTCCGCGTTTCTTCCTGGGGTATGGGATGAGCTAGAGTCTCCCTTTTGTGATTGATCTTCGGCTATATATACTAATGCTTCTAAAATTTTAAGGAAAGATTTCAAAATTGCTGCTGTTGACATAGCATGTGCCTCCCATCTTGTATAAGAGAAGGATTTTATGACACTTTCATTTCCAATACAACCTTTAAGAATTTTCCATCGGCTGCTTGAGGCTGAAAAAAAAGGTATAGAGTAACTGCACTGTAGAAAAGAAATGAACTGCCTCTTGACAGCAGTCAACAGCACTTCGGTCTACCAGACTTAGTAAATGAACTGCACAGGGCACATATATAGCAAACTTGTTTGTTTCTAAAATTGTTTGCTGCATCCCCTTATAATGACCAGACATGTTAGTAGCGTTTTCATAAGACTGACTCCTACATTTTGAGAAGTTTAGCCTACAAGCTTCACGTAAGTACTGCAACACCTGATTTGCCATTTCCTCACCGGTATGGCTTTTCATTTCCAGAAAGGTTAAAGAGCGTTCAATAGGCTGTCCTTCTTTTAAGTACCTAAGTACAACACTTAACTGATCGAACACGTAACTGATCGATATGTGATAGATCTAGTGTTGAATCAACTGAGAAACTAAAATAACTAGAAGATTTTACATCGTCAACAATGAGCGCATGGACCTTTTGTGCCATTAGTTGAATGAGTTCCTCACAGGTGGTTTTGGACAGGTAAGAAGGATTTCTTTTGTCAGAATGTCCAAATTTAGAAATGTGGCCTGTTAAAAATGGATCACACTGGCTTATGAGCTCAAGCAGCCCTAAGAAATTACCATTCTTCAATGATCCAAACCTTTCTTCTGTTCCTCGAAAAGTCAAGCCAAGTTCAGCTAACGTAGGAATAACAGCTATGGCACGCCTCAAGACATGTTCAGCTAACGTAGGAATAACAGCTATGGCACGCCTCAAGACATGTTCCCAGTATTCACACTCTTCCTGAATTTGTTTCTCCAACTGTTGCCCCAACCCCGCACCTTGTCTGCGAGTTAAGTATGTTAGCATAGAGTCTCAATGATTAGTGCTTTTTTCATGATTATCAATTACAATAGTATTTCGCCAGTCACTGGACCGTTCTCTAATATAAAAAAAATTCAAAAAAATTGTAGGAGCAAACAGTTTACAAACAAAGCAATGAACTGATCCTGTTGATGGTGAATACAATAACCATTCTCTCTTGTATTTATCACCATTGGGTTTTGTCCCAACAAAATGTTTCTGCGAACAATACCTCACTGGTTGCCATTACTGAAATGCCAGTAAGACTTGTCAAATGACCCATTCTGGTGTAGACAGTCACTGGGTCCACAATTCACATCAGCAGCAGAGAAATCAAGCCACAACACTGGATCCTTTACTACAGTGTGATTCACTTAATCTTATGCAGACAGAATAATTTCACCACCATCACCTTGGTCCATTAAATTTTCACTTTCAGCAATTATTTCAACCCCAGAATGTATTGAAAAGTAACTTGAATCAACATTTCCAGCAGAGGTATCAAGAGAATTTACAGGCAAAGCTTGTGACACCCCAGTGATTCTAGCGTCATCATATTTTGACTATGAAGTGACAAAGTTGTATTTACTGTATCTGTGTCCACTTCTGATGACGGAGATTGGTTTTGACCTGGACTCAGTATATCATGTTGTGGAACTTGTGTGAAGAAAACAGTCAACTTGCAGTCTTGGACTCTAAATTCAAAATCTTCTCTTGTTTCTTTTTTGATAGTTTTCGCTTTTTGTGCACCACTTAACTGAACAGGTTTTTTTTTTTTTTTTTGTTCTTGGGTTTTGTAAAATACAGAAATAACAAGAATATTTTGTTTGAATTATTAAGCGGCAATGTAACAATGTCATGGTCACGACACCATTATAACAATGTTTAGTTGTAAATTATATTTTAATGACTGAAAGCAGAAGTGTTCTTTAATCAATATATCACGAATTCCTGTGGTCTAGATTAGGTTTCACAAACATTACAACATTAGCTAGATCAAGTCCGGTGAAACGTTCACTGAATTAATTTAATTCTGACAAATAAGGTCTGAGATTTATTACTGACATCACCTGGAATAATATGCAGTAGAACATCAAATTATTTGAAGCACATGATCATTGTTCACAAAATCAAACTCTAGCGTTATTTTAGATGCAGTATTTCTCAATGTTCTCAACTTCAAAATACTCTACATGTGAAAAGAGAACAATTCCAAACTTTACTAAATTCAGATCTGCAACACGTGGTCAACTAATTCCTCGACTAAATCTTTTTACGCCAGCTTTCAAATGCATCCGATCTTCTTCATTCCTCACACAGCACTAAAATAAACACTTTTCGACCATGAGACAATTTCTGTCTGTCATAAAACTCTGGTTCTAAACTGATCTCCTGAATATCTATTGCTCTAACTGTCATCTGTTCTATCTGTCATTACCTTCGTCTTCTTTCTGTCGCTCCTGTTCTTCTACTTCTGTGTCTTCTTGATCGCTCTTCCATTCCGTGTCTCCCTTGTGTTTTCTCTCTGGTGTTATATATCTTCCTGGTCTTTTCCTAAAACTGCTCACGTGACTTATGTTGTAAGTCAATTGTCCAATAGACCACACCTTTAAATATTTTTAATTGGTCAGGTGTTCGAGTCGATCTAGTCCCTTATTTCAAAACCGTGTGCAATAGGGTCCCAAGATTAACAAACACATGTGTCATTGGTGTCAACTCCGTCTATACAATTGTCATTTATCTAAGTCGTTTATCTTGCTCTTTCATGTCGGAGGTTTCATTGTGTCTGTCTCCTCTGTACTATCTGAGCAAATCCTCTTTGTCCGTATTCATTGTCAGCGTCTAGTATTTCTAAGTATCTACTCTTCTGAGCACAAATTTCACAGACTGCATGCAGAGTTCCGCCTACTTTTATTTATGTGGGGGGGGGGGGGTTCCCTTCGATTTCATGACCCTTGACGGAGGTCTGCACCCTCTGGGTGCTCTTGTTATTATTGTATATGTCTGTATGTCTTCTTCTTCTTCTTCGTTCGCATTGTCTGTCTATATCTGCAGTCCTGTCTCTTGGATAAATTTCACTGTTTTTTGTAACTCATGTATGGAACCGTAGAGCTTATCTTCTTTAGTGGTTTCACTGGGCCAGTAATTATTTCTCAGTGTCTCATAGTTGGTGCAGTTCTGGAGGATATGTTCCACAGTTTGGGGCACCTGGGCACATGTACATAGATTAGTAGTACCAACCTTAAACTTTGTATACATATGACTTCGGAGTCGGCTATGTCCTGTTCGGAGACGGAAGATGGTGACTTGTTCCTTTCTGTTTAGCATGTGATAGTCATCATGTGGTGGTGTTTGTGGCTTCCTGCAGGTTTTTATCATGCTTTTCTTCTGACTGATTGGTATGTCTGGTTGTTCCATTTCAGTACCCTCTTTGGCCAGATGGTCAGCTTTCTCATTACCTGGTATCCCACAGTGGGAGGGAATCCATTGCAAAGTGACTCCATGTTGTAAGCCAATTTTTGATAAGGCATCCTTAAGGTCTGGTAGTCTGTTGCACTGAAGAGCTTCCAGTACTGATCTTGCATCTGTGAGAATTACTACGGGACATGTATCAATTCTGGAGTCTGACAGTTTTTCAACTGCAGCAATAATTGCCCTAACTTCTGCATCAAAGTTGTTGCAGTATTTACCAGTGAGTATGGAAATCTTGTCAGTGGTGTTGTTTGGATATTCAGTATATGCTCCTGCCCCTCCATTCTTTATGGCATTATGTGCAGATCCATCTGTATACACACGTATCCATGTGTCACATGGATATTTGTCATCTAGAACACTAAGTGTAGCTGTTGATCTTACAAGACTGCTCTACATCTCACCATTCTGCACATCTTACACTTCAGTCTGAATAGATATTTGTGTATAATCTGCTTCTTTCCATAGTGTATGTTCTGGCACAGATGATAATGGAGCGACTACAGTTGGAAGGTCAGGTATCAGCTTACGCATACGCTTGGCCTGATGAATGAAGCTGCTTCTTTTAAGCCGTCTTAGTGCCAAGTTATTGAATCTCTCCTTCAGGGGATGGCTTACAGAGCTAATATCTGTATGTCATCTTTTTCATTTAATGTGGGGGCCCTCTTTTGTGGATCTTGGTTCAGTTGCACCATATGGAAAATTTCTGTGGTGCCCCCCCCCCTTTTCCCTTGATGCCTTAAGCACGCGCTTATTGTGCTTAATGGTTAATCCAGCCCTGGATATCAGTATGACTTCAAAAGCTGTAATAACTTAGTATTATAAGTTTTTTTTTAAACTTAGTTTTTTTTTTTTTTTTGCTTTTTAAAAAAAAATTCTTCAGAAATCGAGTCCCAAGCTTTCCCTCGTCACTTCTGGCTAAATGAACCTCTGCTTTACTGCAAATCATATACTCATATTTATTGTTTTAAAAAATGCAGCAGAAACAGTTCTCTAAAAGCAGAAATTATTATATTTAAAAATAACAATACTGTAATTATTATGACATTTTTCGATCAAGTGCATTGTGGGAGGGGGAGGGGGGGGGGAGGAGGACATTTGAACCGTACTTGTCCCCGGCTGTTACAGAAAGTAAATTCAACATCAGCACTCCTCGCTGTCATCATAAGTTCCGAATTCTTTCCGTAAGCCGCAGCACTTCGTCGTTATCATCATCATCATCATCATCATCCGGTTACAGTCTCAGCAATGAAGGCTGGCTCAGTAAGGAAAGCTGGCTCAGTAAGGAAGGCTGGCTCAGTATGGAAAGCTGGCTCAGTAAGGAATGCTGGCTCAGTAAGGAATGCTGGCTCAGTAAGGAAAGCTGGCTCAGCAAGGAATGCTGGCTCAGTAAGGAAGGCTGGCTCAGTAAGGAAGGCTGGCTCAGTAAGGAAAGCTGGCTCAGTAAGGAAGGCTGGCTCAGTATGGAAAGCTGGCTCAGTAAGGAAAGCTGGCTCAGTAAGGAATGCTGGCTCAGTAAGGAAAGCTGGCTCAGCAAGGAAAGCTGGTTCAGTAAGGAAGGCTGGCTGCATTAAGGAAGGCTGGCTGCATTAAGGAAGGCTGGCTCAGTAAGGAAGGCTGGCTGCAGTAAGGAAGGCTGGCTGCATTAAGGAAGGCTGGCTGCATTAAGGAAGGCTGGCTCAGTAAGGAAGGCTGGCTGCAGTAAGGAAGGCTGGCTCAGTAAGGAAGGCTGGCTGCAGTAAGGAAGGCTGGCTGCAGTAAGGAAGGCTGGCTGCAGTAAGGAAGGCTGGCTGCAATAAGGAAGGC
Source organism: Achatina immaculata (assembly GCA_009760885.1). Lineage (NCBI taxonomy): Eukaryota > Metazoa > Mollusca > Gastropoda > Stylommatophora > Achatinidae > Lissachatina > Lissachatina immaculata. The sequence goes on from CM019718.1 coordinate 45,100,554, forward strand.
TGGCTGCAGTGTCCCCGCTAGCCTGTTCTGTCCCTTACATTCACAATACATTCTTACTAATCTGAATCCAGTCCATATCTCTATGTTGTCCACCGATCTGTATCTCTGTAGGCCCTTGCTTTTTTTTTTTTTTACCTTTAAGCATGACTGAATACTGTGGATTAATGTACTTCGTTATTTTACTGTATAAACGCCTAGTTGTTTCCTGTCTGTGAAGATTTTCATTACTGATTTGTGCATTTTGATTAGACTGAAATATTTGAAATGTCTGATTTTAATGTGTGTGTGTTTTTTTTTTCAAAAGTATTACTTCTCTTTTCAATTTGAATTGATTTAGTACTTGTTTATTTGTTTAGTTGATGTTAATGTCTGTGGATTTCATCTTCTCTTCTATATATTTATATTTCAATAGCTTCCGTTTATTTTTCCTCCCAGTTTTAGTACTACAGTGCAGTGTGAAGAACACATAGTCTGTACGCTGTTCGCTTCATTTTTTTTTTCTTCGAAGTAAAAACTTTTAATTTCATTCTACTGAATATTTATTTGGCTATTGCTATTCTTATACTACTATCCAGGTCTAATTACCCACGTCCAGTTATCATGGCTGGAAAATATTTGAGATTTGTCGTATGTTTAGTGCAGCGGCTTCCATTTGACAAAAGTTCGCGGAACTCCAGCTGTCTCAAAATCTAGGCCATGGACCCCCATACTTCGGACAAATTTCACATCTGTACGGTAGCTATGTGCTTTAAATGCAAAATAGTTTTGTTCAGAAAATGTGGGTAATTTTTAATTAGTAAACGTTACACTACACTAAAGAAAAAAAAACAGTACTAACTTCATGAATTTTCAAAATGACAATAGGAAAAAAATACACAGCAATTAACGTCAGCACTTACTCTGACAGTTGAACAGAATATGAAATATGTGACATCTAACCAACCTAAATATGGTGAGAGGAATCATGCTTCTTTTTATTCCGAACAATCGCTTCCACGTCTAGTTCAATATTTCCTAATCTTAAATGTTAAAAAAAAAAAAAAAGTTCCTTCCTCCATACAGGATCTGCCGAGACATCGGTTGTTAAACATTTCATAGTGAAAATTAAAAAAAAAAAACAAGGACTTTGAGTTTTTGTCACGGACCCCTACGCCAGGTTCCGAGGACCCCCTTTGGGCCCGGGTGTAATTAAGGGAATGAGGGGAGTGAGAGGCCACATGGATGTAGTCTTTAATTATTAATTCTTCCCATATACAACCGCACGAGATCCCCAACTTGAGGGAAAACAAATCTTACCACGACCATATATAACAGTTTCCATATCCTTGCTTTGCCAACAGTTCAACCAAATATATATATATGTATATATTGTCCAAAAAAAAAGAAAGGCATAACTACTGATGACCCAACTTTAGCCATAAATGTAATACTCTATAGCTTTTTTAAATTAAAAGAATACAATTTTCAAATTGCACACAATAAAACCTAACGGTTTGAACACTCACTTAACAGTTTCATGCATCCGTGTGACGAGAATTTGTTAGTCCTAGGGGTTCTCAAGTTAGTATGGTGTGTGGCCTCCGTTTGCATAGATCGCGACTGGTATCTCCTGGGCATAGATCAGATGTCTGATGTGCGCCTGTGGGATGGCTGCCCACTCTTCCTGGAGTGGTTTCCATAGATCACACGACTGGCTGGAGAAACGTCTCGGCCACTAACACGTCTTTGCAGCTCATCCCATAGGTGCTCGATCGGATTCATGTCTGGAGATAGAGATGGCCAGGGAATGGTAAGAATGTTATTGGCAGTCAGGAACTGTGTGGTGAACCGTGCAAAATGGAGTCTGACGTTGTCATATTGAAATATAGACCTTTGCGCAGCCAAAAATGGAATGACATGGGGTTGAAGAATTTCACTGATGTATCATTGAGCATTCAAGCCTCCTTCAATGGACTCTTTCCGTTAAAATTGATCATTCTCCATACCATTACACCTTCACCACCGTGCGGCGGAGCTTCATCAACGCAATTTTGGGCAAAACGTTCATTTGGCCTACGGTAGACCTTTCTCCGCATATCATGGCGGTGCAACAAAAATGAAGATTCATCACTAAACCAGACACATCTCCATTGACTGTCAGTTGTCCAGGGCCGATGCTGGTTGGCCAAACAAGTCGATTTTGGCGATGGCGTCTCGTTAAGACATGGCCTCGGTGATGTCGTCGTGCCACCATTTCAGCTTCATACAGTCTATTCCTGACAGTTTGATCAGACACACGACGTCCTGCAAGCAATGACTGGGCATTTGAGGAAGCTGTTGTAAGCCTGTTTCTGAGGTGATGAATCAGAATAAAGCGACCATCAGCTGCTATTGTCGCCCTGGGTCGTCCACTGCGGTGCCGGTCTTCAGCTGAGGCAGTGGCTTTGAAACGGTGCCAAAGTCGACTGATGATACTCTGCTGCATGTTTAAATGCCTGGCAACCTGACTTTGACTTTCGCCTGCTTGCAGGCGACCAGTAGCAATGTTTCGTAAATGTTACAATAGACGCGCCATAATTGTCCGTTTGAAAATTAACTGAATTTTGTTGTATAACCTCATCCTTTTATAGGGTTTCATTTGCGTGGGAAGTGAGTTGTGCTCACCACTAAAATCACGATTTTTCCATAAACGCAACGTGAGTTCTGGTAAACAAAAAATGGGTGATTAGCTAGGGCAGCTACTGCTTTCTGACTATACACGAGAATAGCAAAATTCACGCGAAATCATGAGCCTGATATCTTGGTGAAAATTTGTGGTTTGGTTTGAGGTACCGGGGAAAAAAATTTTTTGTCATAACATATAAAAAAATTAAGCTTATATAAACTATGCGTTTCTTTTTTTTTTCAACAGTATATTATAAACTAAGCTGCTTCCTCACCAATCTCATACCAAATCAGTCAGTCAGTTAGTCATTTATATGTGCCTTGTGGAACTTTGCATCCCTAACAGCTCTCCTGTAGGCCTCGGTTTCATATCAAATCTTACATGTTACATCCTTCCCGTGCCGTTAAACGTCACATAGGGCCCCCATGTTAGTTTGCCAAGATGTCCTGTCTTCGGCGAGTTTTTCAATCTCATCAAGGCATGTTATGCCCACTGAATTGGCCTCTCTTAACAATGTCCTCTTTAGAGTTTCACGTGGTCGACCTCTTTTTCTTCGGCCTGTTGTGTTCCATTTGATAGCTTGTTTGGGGATTCTCTGATTGTTTCTTCTCATCACATGACCGACATACCAAATACAAAACATAATATCTCAGTGTATAAAACAACAAATAAATAAGTTTATTACAACAAACATCAAGCCTCTCTTCATGAACACACACACGTACATTATACAAGTACGCATAACCACAGCACATATAAAAAATGAAGCCATGCGTTTCTTTTTTCTCTTGTAGGTCTCGGTTTCATACCAAATCTTACATCTTACATCCTTCACAATCAGTGAACCAATCAATGCAAGTCAGTAAATCCTCAATCATGTCAACCTTTGTTGTCATAAGAAATGTCAGCAATCAATAAATCAAGATATATACATACGTATATCCAGCAATACATTGAATATTAACATCACAAATAAGTCAAGCGTTATCAGAAGAGTGAGGGCCCTTATAAACACCTTTATCATAAACACTAGAACATAGCATGCCCCCCCCCCTTTATTATGAACAGCTGTTAATAAGCATCATATCAAATCTCAAAATGTATATTTATAAGTGTGTGGGTGTTTGTGTGTGTGCGTGCATGGCAACGATATCAAACACGTGGCAAAAGAATATGCATAATTGAATAATCGTTCTATTTTTCTTACATAAATAAATCATACGATGTTATCAGCATAAAACCACAATATGTCCACCCATATCAGTTGTATATAAATATATATTAACACCATAACAATTCATACTACAATTTTGCCATACATACATTTGGGTACATCCAGCATGTATACTATCATCCTTACGAAATCATCTCTAATAACCAAACTCATACACAACCAACCTAAGTGAGTCCGGTGTGCTCGATGGGGTCATAGCCAACAACAACATATCACATATGCTTACAACATAATCAGTGCAGGCCACAATAAGGCTGTATATACTTCAATATCAAGAACAACCACATCCACAAAAACCAAAACGATACATCGATATACATCCCGAATTAACTCGAAAAACCTGTCTACTAAATAGTGCTCACATCCTTACGTCCCGGCCACAGACAACAGGCTATTTACACTCTTTATACGGGGATCACCAATTGGGAACCACTGTTCTAGTGTGTGTCCATTTACATTTACGTTTACAGATGGTTTTTTATCTTCTCTGCTGAACGTCTCCATGTCTCTTTGGGTCGTTCCATCCTTCTTTTACAATGAGCAGTCCACTTCAAAGCATTTCGTGTTAAGGACTCATTTGTCTTTCTCATAATGCGGCCATTCCTTCTCCCTTCAATCGCTACCGACAATGGTACAATGCCCGTCTCCTTTAACAAGATGTCATCTCTTATGGTATTTGACCAAAACACTCCTTTACAAAGCACTTTACACAGATACTTGGTTTGGGAGGTGTCAAGTGTACGTGAAACTGTCTGCAAAGTACAGGCGTGCCTTAAAGATACCATGGACCCCAGATCACTACAGTAAAGCAAATATTGCAATAAAGCAAATCGAGCGCACCCCCCCCCCCTCTCTCTCTCTCTCTCTCTTCCTTGTACACACAAAAACTCTAAAATCATGTTTACACTTTGGGCGATAAACTGCTTCTAAAATACGTAGCGTAAAAAAATAAAATTTTTTTTCCTTGTTTGCTCCGAAACATTCATCTTCATCACCTGAGCCTTAAAAAAAAATAGAGTACATTACTGTATAGCTAGACCTTGAAAAAAAAAACATAAACAAACCACGTTTAGACATTAGAGAAATAAAAATGACAAAGAGAGTTATCCGGAACTTGAACCACGAGCTCCAGTAGAACGAGCAACCGCCTAGCCACGAGAGAACAGCACATTAATCAGTTTAGCCTTTTAGCCCCGCTTTCCCCCCCCCCCCCCCCCAGGAAAAAAAAAGATGTCTGATAGCTAAGCCAACAACGCCTGTCTGACCGAGAATCGTAAACGCTTGGAAAAGAAATGAGGCCATGACGCAGAAATTCTGTCATTTAGATTCAAGTCCCGGGTAAATTTTCCAGTCATTTTTCTTTCTCTCGTGTCCAAACGTGTTTTGTTTATGATTTTTTTTTTCAAGGTATAACTATACAATACTGTGCTGTGTTACTTTACTTCCAATACTGTTACTTTAATAAATAAGTTGTTTTCTATTTGCATCCTTCAGCGAATAGTAAATCCTTCTGTCTTGACTCAAAGTTGTTGGTGAGTCTTGCCTCGATGTTAATGGTGAGCATTGCCTTAATACTGATGGAGAATCTTGCCTTCATGTTAGTAAATCTTGTCTGGATATTGTTGGTGAATCTTGTCTCCATGTTGATGGTGAGTCTTGATTTAATATTGATGGAGGGTCTTGCCTCGATGTTGATGGTGAGTCTTGATTTAATAGTGATGGAGAATCTTGCCTCGATGTTGATGGCGAGTCTTGATTTAATAGTGATGGAGAATCTTGCCTCGATGTTGATGGTGAGTCTTGATTTAATATTGATGGAGAATCTTGCCTCGATGTTGATGGTGAGTCTTGATTTAATAGTGATGGAGAATCTTGCCTCGATGTTGATGGCTGTGGACTGACTGAATAGCCAGGTGCATTATCTATAATCAGACACACTTGCGACATATCTGAACTTTTGACTTGCCTTTTTCACGGAATCCAACCAGTTCTAGCTAAAAATGAGAGACGCGCAACTTGCACACCCAGGGATCATTTTACGGTTATTAACATGCACAATTTTAATCTTTAATCTCACAGGAACTGCGAACTTGTGTTCTTTGCAGCCGATGCTGTGGAGATGTTGAGGCACACCATCAGGTCGCATTAGGAGAGAGTTATGGAAGATTTTTTTTCAGTCTCTGAGTGCAGCTAAAAAGCAGAGGGGGGGGGGGTGCAATACTTCTTTAGCAGACTCCACCACCATGGGAACTATGGCGATCCCTTCCCCGTTAGCCAGACTAGGCCTGTTACTGTATGTGCCAATGGAGAGGTAGGACAGGGTCCAGGTCCGCTGTGGCTCGCCAACCCTGTCACCAGCCTGTCAGATATGGATCGCTGATTGCCAAAACGGACAGCGCCTTCCTATAATAGGAATAAAGAAGTTCGAAATACAGTATTACGAGGACTGCCAACATATGACATGCAGACGTCGAGCGTGAAGATGTGGTAACCAAAATGGCGCCGACGCTTGATGCGATGTTACTATTAAAACCCACCAGAAGAAAGCACATTCTGAAAATAATAAACATGAATAGTTGGTACTTGTATCTACGAAATACAACAATACGGAGCGCAACAAAGCAAGGTGTAGCTGTACTTTGAAAACGAAGTTGATATATCGTAGATTTTACAGGAAAAAATATTGTTCCATTTTATAGTATTTTTTTCTCCTTACTTTCCCTATTTCATTGCCCATTAACTTTTTTTTCGTACAGTAACAGATGTATATTAACCGATATCTACCTCTATTTTTTTCAGGTGCTTGGTGCTGCTTCTCAGCTTTTGTTCGGGATCCTATGGCCAAATTTGCTTTCAGAATCATTTTTCAATTTATTAATATTATTATTAAATTAAATAAGCAATAAAAGCATGCAAATGTATGTTTTATTTTCAGTGTTACAACATTACACAGAAATTACACTTAACTTCCGGTCAAGTTCTACTTTCGTTTTCATAATCTCGCGTTATCTCACGAGAGCTGCATCATTAGACTGGAGCAATTTCATTGCTCGGACCCCCCTCTAGGCGTTCAGTTTGTTCAGATGCTATAAATGCAAGTCGCCACCATCGTTGTTGCGGGTTTCTGAAACCCGCCAGTGTCCGCGATAGAAGGAGTCGTACGGTTACATCATCCACAGAAAATGAGTACAGCTAGTCAGGTGGTAAGTGCTGGAAGTAAATATGACAGAACAAGCCCACGATCACTTTCAAAATATTAGAAAAGGCTCGTTTTCTTGTGTATTGGCGTTACTGCGCATTGTCTTCATATTTACAGAAACAATGATTGACACGGCGATCGTATCCAAGCGGCTTGTAAATCCGTTGTAAAATGGTTTGTGGCATAAGCAGACACAGAAAAAAAAATAACATTAAAAAAATAGTTGCAGTGAAAGGAATGACTTGTCTGTTTTTTATAAAAGAATTTGTAATGCTGGATATCAAGGTGGCCGTAGATGACATTTCAAGTAGCACAGATTTTTTTTAAAAATTGTTTTCAAACTTTCCACATTTTACATCAGTCAGAATGTGATACCGAATATTCAGTGCATGAAAATTTGGTTTTAAAAAAATTGTTATTTTATATAGAACACTGGGTATATTCCATGCGATTTATAAATAAAACTTTGTCAGTGGTATTTACTGAGGTAGTACAAACAAACAAAAAATACCTAGTGAAATGCAGAATCAAGTTCAAATAAGCATTTGTGAAAAAGACTGCAAGTAGTATCTCCATTGCAGCAGGACTTTTTTTTTTAAATCTGACCATAGAAGATAGATACATTTTTGCTCACATTTACCAAATTTATTACAGTGGGTCACCTTTGAGGAGGTGGATATATAAAAAGAGACCAGGACATGCAGAGAGCATCGGTACCAGGCTGTTTTTTTTAAAAATACCATTCTTTCTTCTTCCTCTGCTGCTGCTGCTTCTGTCTACTTGAAACTGCAAGCTGGTGTTGTCCTTTGCAGCTGATGCTGTCAAGATGTTGAGGCACAACATTGTGTCAGCTTTGGGCTAGGTTAGTGGTATTGGTTTTTTTTCCTACGGTATACTTCTTCCTGTGTACTGAGTGGGGATATCTTGTTCTGCAATAGAAACATTGTTTTGTAGCTGTTGCTTATTTGACATGTCCTTTACAGAACGTTATCCCGCTCGCACCCTCCCTGAATACAATGCGGTCTTGCGCATTGAGATCAGCGTGTCACGATGTGTTCAGACTTTCCAGGATGTCCCGGGTACACCTGTGGCAAGGTCGCCCCTTTTCTCTTTTTTTGGGAACTGTGGTTCTTGCTATCAACTTCTCCAAATCATTGTCTCTCTTAATTAATGTAGTCGAAATATCTCAACCCTCTAATTCTGGTGGCAATTATGAAGCAGTTTTCTGTGACACCTAAATCCCACAGTGGGATACCATCTGTAGGATGGTGGCTACTTTTTCAGTCCCTGAGTAGAACTAAAAAAACGGGGTGTGTAGTGCTTCTTTAGCAAAATCCACCACCATGGGGACTAATGCAATACTTGCCATGTTAGACAGGCTAAGCATGTTACTAGGGGTACCAATGGAAAGATAGGACAGGATCTTGGCAGTTTCTCTTTCTTAAGTGATGGATTCCACTCATTTTTATGCCATCTTAAATTGCTTCCTACTCTGTCTTCTGTTTTTCTACTGGTTCACTGTTTTTATAAATGTTACATTACTTCCAACTGTAGACTATCCTGCATTACAGACTTTTAAATGTAGGTTAAATCATCACCTCCTTTAGTACATTTTTTTAATAACTTTGATTAGTTTATGGTGTTTTGGTTTCAGACTGGCATGCTAATCCACATTAAATTACAAAGCTGATGATAGAATAGGGCAAGTCAAAAAAAGGAATTTTTTTTCTTTTTATCATAAAAGTGTACAAATATGATTGAAAATTCCTTAACACATCTGAACATAGTCCACACTACATTCATTACAGGTCTGCCACCAACGTAGTCCACACCACATTCATTACAGGTCTGCCACCAACATAGTCCCCACCACATTCATTACAGGTCTGCCACCAACATAGTCCCCACCACATTCATTACAGGTCTCTTACTGCTTCACTAGTGCCTGGATTTCATGTAAAAAAGATCTTCTGACTGCATAGCCACCTATGCACTTCCTCTTGTATCTCGAGTCCATACTGACTTTGTCCCACATAGCATGTCTTTGAGAGATGTTGCATGAGCTGTATGAGATCACATTTTGTTACACTGTATCAGTACACCATAACTGAGCAAATTGGTGCATTGACCTGAGTGCAGGTTTCAGGTAACTCTCAGGTGGATCAGTCTTCTCCGCTGTTGATAATTGTTACTGTAGGTATATGATACTCCAGGATTGGGCCTTTACAGAGTATGAGTATCAATTTTCCAATTGACTGAGTTGTATGGAACTTCTTCAGTTTTGAGGAGGAAGAATGTCATTGCTCCTTGCTGGCTTTTTGAAGTAATGCACCCAGCATTTGTCTGCAGTGACTGTACATTGTGGAAAGCCATTTCATTCATTTTCATAACATTGTAAAAGAGGTTCACCAACATCCTCACAACATTCTTTCAGATCAGGAGTGAGTTTTGGGAGAGTTTTTTGGTACTGCAGCATGTTGTGAATGATGTGGTGGACCAAGACCATGACTGATCTTCAGTTCTCCAGCTGTCTCATTGATTGAGACCTAGTGTTTTACCTAGTATCATTTGTTCCATTACAGTGTTAGTGTTAGATATCTTTGCAGTGTGAAGCAGGCCAGAGTAAGTTGCATCAGCACCACTTCCTGTGTTACTTATGTACTTACTGAACTGGCACATATGTCCCCATTTCTGCCTCTTCATTCAGCGATGAATATCTACAGGTTTCTAACATTCACTACTCAAAGAACAAACAACTGCACTGTTTTTCCATTGTGCATGATTCTAAGGGAACTGCCATCTTGGAATCTGGCATGTGTTGACATCCTGTTTCCAAAATGGCCATTGTGCATAGGTTCACAAGAAACTACAGGAGGGAATATCTGTACTACATCTGTCTGCTGCCTGAGCTGAATGAGACAGTGGTCAGTGACCTATAGCTAGCTGACCGCATCAGGGTTGCAAACCAGAGGCAGCCAATATTTTATTCTGCCTATGTTGTGGCCCTGGTAGTAGACAGGAGCCTGGCCAAGTGAATAAGGATTTATGTGAGAGGGCAAACCCAGTCCTAAAAATGTGGCAAGCCAAATTCGGATGTGCCAGGACTTGCAAGCGTACCAGCACCTGAATGCAGAAGTGACACTGGTTTTCGTTGCACCAGTTCAGCCTTGAGTTGGACTTTCCCACTGGAAAACCTCGACGTGGTTAGGATATGAATATATCCCCACTGGGTGAGAGGAGGTTGTCTATCTAGACTGCACTGGTGAAGTGTCTCCGACTTCACCATTCTGTGGTCGTGGCCGCCACCCTTCCTGGCGGTAGTCAGGATGGAGCCCCTGCCGAGGAGGATGAATTGTCGCCACTAGTAAGTTTCACCCCTGGGTTGAGCCGGTTTAGGAATATGATCTCAGTTTTAGTGTATATAGGATGTGGCCGGCATCTAGACCAGAGGTGACACTGGTTTTTTGTTGCGCCATTTCAGCCTTGAGTTGGACTTTCCCACCGGAAAACCTCGACATGGTTAGGATATGAAAATACCCCCGCCGGGTGAGAGGAGGTTGTCTATCTAGACAGCACTGGTGCAGTGTCTCCGACTTCAACGTTCTTTTAAGGGTGAACGCCAGAGAAGAAGAAGAAACTAGTATAAGGCAGGGTTGACGTTTGCAGTAGACCCTAATGAAATACCTAGGAAATATTTAAACAATGCTAGATCATGCATGAGAAACACAACTGAAGTAGATTAGCTCCATGTTTACATGTACTGAGAGCAGATGATTGAAACAAACAAGGAGAAAAGAGAATGGTTGAGCCTGAAATAATGACAGACGTCGATCATTCATCTATCTGCATTTTCAAAAGGTAATTTAAATATTTTTGAAGAGAGGGGTTATCAGTCTGAACATTGCTGACATCACTTTTCAGCTTGTCCAGTATTGATACTTGTTACTGGCTGCATGTTCTTCATATGTGGCACACTCCAGGAGCAGGTATTAGATCCCCATATGAAAGATCTCCAGAAACACTTACAGCCAGTTAAGATGTGCCAAGTAATTAGTTTAAATTCATATTAGTCCAAATAATGATGAAATTTGAATATTGATATTTGATGTAAATTGCAAATAGTAAAATTCCAAATTACTTACCGTGGATTGTCAAAAATTCATTGTTTCAATCATACTAGATTTGATTTAACCAGAAATGAAGTGATCAGTTTATTTCTTTAATTTGCCAGTGCATGGGCACCTTTCAAAATGATCTATAAATTATTGAATAAAGGGCAAACAAAAAAAAATCCACTTAGACATTACCTTGAAGCTCAGAAACTGCACATTTTTCCCATCTGAATGACCAGTACCTTCTCACACATTCAGTCAGTATATAAACTCATAGATACTTTCTACCTGGTACAGGTTTTCTTAAATACCAGTAATCACTCATTAAGCCTCTGAGAGCCTTTTTGATAAAAAAAAAAAACGTGTGTTGTATGTTCTACAAATGGCCAACACAACTACACAGATTAAGTTAATCAAAAACACAGATTAGTTATGGGAAGTTGGTATCCCACAGTTCTTGGTTTTTAACATCTAGTTTACGTGTGGTGTTTTGAAAAGTTAAAATGCTGAAAGTAGCAGGAAAAAAAAAACTATTTAGCCTGTGCAATTTTGCCAATAACTTGTAATTAGCTTGAAAAAAAAAATCCATTTCACTGGAAGAAGAAAGTTTTAATTGGTGTTTATTTTGAACTGTAGCGTCCCACATGATGCGGAAGACAAGTCATGAATCAAACAGCAGTTTCCAATAAACATGAAGTTGACAGTACATTTTTTTTTAAGAGAGGAGTAATTAGGAATGCTGTCAGGCAGTGAAAATTGTTGCCAAGAATGCATGTATGTGAAGTCTAACTCGAAACAAAGCTGTGAAAAAAAAAACCTGGTTTACTGAGCAGCTGAGTCAGGTCACTTTGTTAAACATAAGATTCCCTGGTATGTTTTGACCTTTGTGGATTCTAATATATGAATAATTAGTGCATGAGTATATAAAACTAAGTCTATAACTATACACGAAGCCACTGCTGTGCACTCATTAAGTAATCTTCTTCATACTCTTCTACCCGTGATTCTACTGAATGTACTCCTTTGATCCTCGAGATAGTCTCCTTTAGGATGGGGGCTTAGAGCATCATGGGGCTTGGTCCTATATTCTTGGTGGGCCACAGAAGCGGAATTGCATGACACTGTGGTTTTCGTTGCACCAGTTCAGCCTCGAGTTGGACTTTCCCACCAGAAAACCTTGACGTGGTTAGGATATGAATATATTCCCGCCGGGTGAGAGGAGGTTGTCTATCTAGGCTGTACTGGTCCAGTGTCTCCAACTTCAGCGTTTTGTGATCATTGGCTGCTGCCCTTCCTGGTGGTGACCAGGGCGGAGCTTTTGTCGAGGAGGATGAATCCTCACCACTAGTGAGTTTCACCCCTGGGTTGAGCCAGTTTAGGCATATTATCCTAGTTTTGGTGTATATAGGATGTGACCGGCCTCTAGAGCAGAAGTGACACTGGTTTTCGTTGCACCAGTTCAGCCTTGAGTTGAACTTTCCCACTGGAAAACCTCGACGTGGTTAGGATATGAATATATCCCCACCGGTTGAGAGGAGGTTGTCTGTCTAGACTGCACTGGTGTAGTGTCTCCGACTTCACCATTCTGTGGTCGTGGCCGCCACCCTTCCTGGCGGTAGTCAGGATGGAGCCCCTGCCGAGGAGGATGAATTGTCGCCACTAGTAAGTTTCACCCCTGGGTTGAGCCGGTTTAGGAATATGATCTCAGTTTTGGTGTATATAGGATGTGGCCGGCCTGTAGACCAGAGGTGACACTGGTTTTTTGTTGCGCCATTTCAGCCTTGAGTTGGACTTTCCCACCGGAAAACCTCGACATGGTTAGGATATGAAAATACCCCCCGCCGGGTGAGAGGAGGTTGTCTATCTAGACAGCACTGGTGCAGTGTCTCCAACTTCAACATTCTCTGTCATGGCCGCCACCCATGATGGTGACTGGGATGGAGCCCTTGCTGAGAAGAACGAATCCTCTCCACTAGTGAGTCTCACCCCTGGGTTAAGCCGGTTTAGGCATATTATCCCAGTTCTAGTGCACACAGGACGTGGCCGACCTCTAAAGTAGAGATTGCATGATATGGGTAGCCCTCGCCATGAGACTACCAGCCATATTGATTTAACTTCAATTAAGCCTTTCCATCACCTTTTCCATGGCGGCGCTGCACAGCAACCCTAATTGCATTTTTCTTCATTGGCCGGGAGGAGTTTCGGCCCATGCATAGCAGCCGAAGAATCTCACCAACGGCGCTCGTTAAGTAATAAAGCTGTTCCTACTTTTTTCCTAGTTTATACATTTGTAGATCCTAAAGATGACTCCTTTTTTTCCTGCTGATCCAATGTTAGACATTTTTTTCCTTTAATGGTGTGGACATTTTTTTACTCAGAGATAGGAATAAGAGAATTTTTCAAGACTATACATACATGTATATCGGTGAGCTATATGGAGGAGAAAGACCAGAATTAACACCAGATACTGAAAACTGTGAGGGACCACCAATACTTGAAGATGAAATCATAGATGCCATCAAACACATGAAGAAAGGAAAAGCGACTGGGCCTGATAATATAACAATAGAAGAAATAGAGGCACTAGAGGAGACAGGAATAAAAATAATAACCAAGTTAATGAATGACATTTACAACAGTGGTTATATTCCCAGTGACCTGATTAAATCCACGTTTATAGCACTACCAAAGAAACCAGGTGCAAAGGAATGTGACGACCACCGGACTATCAGCCTTTCATGTCACATAACGAAGCTACTTCTGAGAATAATTATGAGAAGAACAAGGAAAAAGATAAAAATGGAAATAGCAGATGAACAGCTTGGATTTGTTGAAGGAAAGGGAACACACAATGCCATTTATGCTTTACGAACACTAACAGAAAGAGCTTTAGAAGTACAGAAAGATCTCTACTTATGCTTCATTGATTACACCAAGGCATTTGACAAGGTGAAACATAATGAAATTATTAAAATGCTTGAAGACATCAGTATAGATGGCAAAGACCTGAGGATTGTAAAATATCTATACTGGCAGCAAGAAGCAGCAGTTCGAGTTGAAAATAGAATTGGAAAATATCAACCTATAAAAAAAGGGGTGCGACAAGGATGTGTACTATCTCCAGACCTTTTTTCTCTGTATAGCGAGAATATTCTAAGAACAATCATCACAGAACCAGGCATAAAAATTGGAGGATACAATATTAACAGCCTTCAGTATGCTGACGACACAGTACTGATCTCTGAGAACCAACAAGACCTGCAAAATCTCTTGGATAAAGTCGCCAAAGAAAGTGAACAGAAAGGCCTTACTTTGAACATCACAAAGACAGAGACTATGGTTATATCTAAGAAACAGAATCCACCAGCATGCAGTATAAAATTAAACGGAACTATTCTAAAGCAGGTGCAGAAATTCAAATACCTTGGAGCAGTAATAACTTCAGATGGGAAATGCAGAACAGAAATTAGGAACAGAATAGGCCAAGCAAAGACTGCATTTCAGAGAATGAGAAACATATTAACCAACACATCCATATCAATGAATGTTAGAAAACGAGTCCTAAAATGCTATATTGAACCTATCTTGTTATATGGAAGTGAATCATGGACAATAGGCAAGTCTGCACAAAAATCATTGGAAGCAGCAGAGATGTGGTTTATTAGAAGAATGTTGCGAATCCCCTGGACAGCAAAAATAACTAATGAAGAATGTATGAGAAGAGCTGGAGAGACAAAAAACCTTGTCAAAAAGATAAGAGAGAAACAATGTACTTTCATAGGACATGCAATGAGAAGAGGGGGCATTGAAAATATTATAACAACAGGAAAAATAGAAGGAAGAAAATCAAGAGGAAGACCAAGAGAAATGATACTGGACAGTCTGACGGGATGGTGTGAGAGATCACCAACTGAGCTGATGGCCTGCATGAAGGATTGGATACTCTGGAGAAGCATAATAGCCAACGCCAGTCGGCACGGCACATGATGATGATGATACATACAATCTTTCCATTTTCCATATATTATTTCTGCCTTAATCACTTTGGAATTATGTGCATGTATAACGTCATGAAAGTTTGTGACATGAGCTGAAAGAAGAAGTAGGCAAAGATCATCAAAAAGAAATTTTTCATTTCAAATCTCAGTAAAGAGAACACTGTGAAAATAAGCAGAATCATTGCTATTTTAAAATTGACATGGTTATTTGTTTTAGATTTCTTAGATTCTTCTTAGAATACATGAGGGCAAATCGAATAGAAATAATAGAAAATATAGAAAATGCAAACTACATAAATTCTTATTTAGCATAGAAAAAAAAATAACACCAGTTTTTCAATATTCCCCTTGCTTTGCTATGCATTTGCACAACCTATGAGCCAGCATCTGAATTTCAGCAAGAAAAACCTTTTGTCCGCTGGTCCATTGCATCCTGCACCTGCGTGTTAGCTGAGAACCTTTTGCCACCAAGATTTTTTTTTAGGGGATCAAACAGATGAAAGTCACTTGGTGCCAAATCTAGGAAATATGAGGGGTGCACCAGTATTTCATGGTGCATTACCTGAATGGTTCAGACCTTTTACAGGCAAGAATCAGGTGACAGAATGCATTTCTTCCTTGGAGTATATCTGCAGCATAGCTACAATCTTGACATATGCCATCCTTGGTTTGCTGTTCAGCAGCTTCTGATGAGGAACATTAACAGCAAAGTAGACAAACACCATAGCACCAACAAGAAATCTGATTAATGGAAGCAGCTACATTGGTGGGGTCAGAACCAATGTTCCCTCTAAGGGTTTGCGGTCTGTGTGCAAAATGTTCAGCTCATGTGAAAAAAAAATATTGTGTGTGCAAATGTGTACAGTAAAAAAAAACTAGCGCTCTGTAAAGGCCTGTACATTTAATAATAGAATAAACCTGCTGTATTGTTCAGGTGGTGGTATTTAGTTAATTGCAGTGATGATTTCTTTGTTTACTTATTCAGTGATTCTGCTACAGTGCTACCGAAACTACATGATAAAAGACCAGGTGAAACATCCAATCTGAAAGTCATTTCTCAGCAATACTAATCTATGTACATGTGCCCAGGTGCCCCAAACTGTGGAACATATCCTCCAGAACTGCATCAACTACGAGACACTGAGAAATAATTACTGGCCCAGTGAAACCACTAAAGAAGATAAGCTCTACGGTTCCATACATGAGTTACAAAAAAACTGTGAAATTTATCCAAGAGACAGGACTGCAGATATAGACAGACAATGCGAATGAAGAAGAAGAAGAAGATTTCTCAACAAGAAAGAAACAGTAAAGGAAAAACATGTACCATCGTTGTATTTTTCTTTATCGCAGTTATAGCATGGAGTAACATCTGGAAAATAAAAGTGGCAGTTTCATTTTTCCTTTTGTGCGCGGTATGATTTTGTTCTGTGTGCGGCCGTGCAGGTGCACAGCTTAGAGGGAACAGTGGTCAGAACCCAGCACCTTCAGTCTAAGGAGAAGAGTCAATATCAGTTTAGCCATTGCCACTTCCATTCTTGCATTTGCACATGCATACTTAGTCTAGTGTTCTGTTGATATGGGGAATTTTTTTTTTTTTCAGTCTAAGTTGTATCATACAGTTGTAGATGATGTCATCAACAATGTTAAGGAAGCTTTTCTTGATGAGGGAGTTGATGAACAGGTGCTGCAGGAGTTAAAACAGGTAAACATTTATATGTCTTTTGTTGATTGTCTCTCCAGAAGAGTAATTTTTTTATAGACAGCTCTGTTTTTAAAACTGAAAGCATCATTAAAGTGATGTGTTGTTTGCTTTAGTTCTTTTGACAAGAAAAGTGGCTCTTTGAGGCAAATGACTTTTTCAATATTGTAGGATATGATTGTGATCCTAAAATGAAGTTAGTTCAGTGAAGAGAAAGAAATGTCCACCACCTATTACATTTAATAGGCCAATCATATTTGGATATTAATGTGTCACAGCGGCATCAACAGCCCCATGAGGCAGTGGCCCAGAGACAGGTGCCACACCACAAACTTAACAATCTTTCTTCCAGATCAGTTCTTAACCTAACAAACAACATTTATGACACATGAACATTTTTTTGTTATAAAGAAAAATCACCATTTCAAGATTTCACCAGGAAATGACTTGATGCTTATTTTTTATGGAATTTGTAACTGCTTAATACAGAGAAAATTTAAATATTTTGGACACATTAAATGTCATGAGAATTTAGAGAAGACAGTCTTGGAAGGGTACATAATGGGAAAAAGAAAGAGGAAAACCAAGGAGAAGATGGCTGCAAGACATCTTTGATAATCTGCAAATGGATGCATCAGCAGCAGGGTATCTTGCTTACTACCGAGAGGCCTACAGGAGTGCTGTTAGGGAGGCAAAGTTCTGCAAGGGACATGCAAATGACTGACTGACTGACTGAACTGCTTAATACAATAAACTACTAAGTACAGAACACAAGCATATGACTAGTTATTTTATTCTTTTTTTTTTTTTAAGGCTATTTAAATGGATCATGTGAAAATAGAATATCCATCTATTAGGAACTTGTTCTTAAACTCTGAACAACTGCAGAGAACAGCAAAGTTCTCCTCAATGACATCAGCTGCCAGAAGCTTTCAGCTGACACGATTCATCCAGGGCTTCAAATGTTGTTTAAGAGATGTCATATTATTCACAGTCAGCCTGGTTAGCTGAGTGGTTACGTGCTTGATTTGCTAATCTGGTGGTACTGAGTTCAGTCCTGGCATTGGGATTTTTTTTTTTCTGGTACACACCAAAAAGGTCCCAGGGTTCACCCAGCCTCTAAAAATAGGTACCAGAGAATTCTGGGAAGGTAAAGCACCCAGCCATGATACTGATCACATCAGACTTTCATGTGTCAGAGGTCATGGAGTACACAGGGCTAACACTGTGTCCCCAATAAGCCTTAATGGCATGGAAATGGGGAATTACTTTTATATTATTCACATATCCTGTATAGAGTATATGCATGTGTGTGTTTATACCTTATGTATTTGTATGGGAAGTTTGGGGGAGGGGGGAGTAGTGTGTGTGGTTTCAGCTTTCTTAATGGATCGTTATGATTTCTGTGGCAACAATTTATGGTTATTGTATGAAAATCTATCTGTACCTGAACCTTAACGTGATATTCTGTGTCTGTATTTGTTGTGCAGTTGTGGGAGTCAAAGCTGGCGACCTCTAAAGCCCTGGAGCCACCTCCACCTGCAGAACATGAGATAGTGCTGCCTCCCCAGAATGTAGCTGTGATGTTACCTCAGTCACTCCATGCAAAGGCACAAGATCAAGGTTGTTGGCTAGCATTTCTGATATTCCTTTCAAGAGACCGTCGGGAACTTTATACTTTGCCACTTGAGAATTGTATAGTTTGAACGTAAAAATATAACCAACATATGTATACTCGGGAATGGAGAATGTAAAGAAACTTAACATCCACCTGTTTTGGGAAGTCTTAGGCTGGCATTGCTGAAGTTGTATGGAGACTCGGCCAGTTTTGACTTTGGTTCAGCACATGAACAGTTTGTAAAGATTAAATATCATCGCACAGACATTTATTTCCCGCTGATGTTTGTAAAGTAATTTTAATTTTACCTTAGTAGTGAATGTTGTATTGAGAAAAGTATTTCAGAAAGTACTTCATGCAGAATGAAAGGCAGGTACAGTAATACTGATAAAAAAAGTCCTAGCACCATCACTGGTGTAACTATGTCTTATTGGCAGTGACTAGTCGTTCCGAAAAGTTACACTAGGTCACTTAAAATGCTGCAAAATCAACATGGAGGGATCCACTTGATTTTGTTTCTCATGGGCATTGAGACATTTCGGCATGCATTTGACCAATAGTTCCTTCATGCCCAAATGCTCATGAAAACACCAATGTGTTCCCTGGATACCTCTAGTACCTCAGCAGCTGTTTTAGCTGAAATTCAATGAAGTGCCTGAATCAGGTCATGATCATGATCAATTTCTGGGGCTGACACTGTTGAAGGCCTTTCAGGTTCTTGTTGCACCCTCGGTCATGAAACCTCTGTGCTGACAGTAAGCACACCGCTTGTTGAGTATGATGGGCACCTGTCACTGATTGTTTGCAGCATACACTTATGAATTTCCTTAAAATTTTCTTCTGCAGAAACAGGAACTTCATGACGGCCTGGAGTTCCACACTTGAAAGTTCCACCTTTCTTTAACTCTTTCCATACTAGAGGAAGAAACACGGACGTGTCATGGGGTGCGGGAGTAAAAATGCTGGTCTTGTCTGTAAGGGGGTCTAGTTGTAAAATGGAATGGAAAACAATAGTTCCATTTACTTCCGTATACTTACTATGTTTCAAAGTATAGCTAAATGAATGAAAATTTCATAAATGCAGAGTTTTTTAGGAAAAAAGAAGTTGATGTTTTTAGACACTGATTGTGGCCAGCTCACCATCGGCTAGGTCTAGATCCGCGCTACTTACCCCTACTTACCATCTGAGATGTGTAGATCTACTTGTCGATCTCGTATTGTGACTCCGTATTGCATTCTCGCTGAATGAATGTCTGAACTAACTACTCCTAACTACTTCTCCAGTCATCTAAATATATCTAGATCTACTTAGAAAACATTCAAGAGCAGTGGTGTGGCCATAGGCTATGTCCGTACCCCTCTCTACATCATCAAAAATTGACAAATTTCCATGCTTCGCGTCCTTGTTCTCGCTCGGCATCGCTCGTAACTAGGCACGCATTCTCCATTTTGAAAGTGTCACCGGAATCGCGGACGAAATGTGTACAATCTAAATGTTACACCGCTTGTTTTAATGAAACAAACAGTGTCACTATATCGACCATACGGTAGCTTAGGGACACTTACGGTGTCGATATATCGACCATACTCACTGAAAGAGTTAACATGGTTCTTTCATTGATCTGAAGAAAAAAAAAAACTAAAAATTTTACCGCTGTGATCATGAAAATGAACACTTTAAAATAACACTCTTTCCAGCTATGGTGACAAAATTACACTCAGATTTTGGCACATGGGCTGAGCCAATAACTTTTCAGCACCCCCTTAAAGTGTATAATGTCTGTTCTCTTCTTATGTTTCTGTAAATCCAAAATTAGTATATAATTTCAAAATTAGTATATAATTTCTGTACTATTATTGCATCTCAGGGGTGATGGGACAAGCCAGTCAAATACAAGCCACAGCACAGTATCAGGTATCGACTTGTTAACTGTCTCTTTATTGAGTTCTTAATTTTTAGCGGTAATAAACAATACTTGAGCCTCTAGCAAGAGTCATTATATATAATTAGTGTATGATCACAAAAAAAAATCTGTGAACAGAACAGCAGTTGCTGCTTCTTTGCCACAGAACAGTGATTTCCAACCCATTTTAGGCCAGATGATACTTTGACACAGCCTTCCTACACTCCTTGGAGTTAAAATCCTTCTCACATTTCGAGTATTTTTACAATTTTACTTAGACCATTGGTTCTCAAGCTGATATCTATGAAGGATTTTGTGGTGTCTATATGGTAAGTTTAGTTTTTCAAATCTTGTGTAGAATATTAAAAATGTGTGAGATTTTTTTTTTTTTAATTTAACACCAGGTGGGGGGGGGGGGGAATGGTAAAGTATCATTGACTTTAGGGGGGTTGTTAGTCTGAAGAAGTTTTAGGACCACTGTGTTTGACTTTCACTGTTGTAGTGTCTACAAGACAATATAAAGGAGGTGGGTTTTGAGAAAAATTTGAATTGCTTATAGTAATAAAGGTAGGCAGAGGTGTATGGTTTAGTTTTACAGAAAGATAGAAAGGGGGAGAAAAGTGGACAGGAACGAAAGCAGTAGAAAATATGTGTTTCGTTGTTTTCTGTATGTGGTCCTTAAAAGAGGCATTTGCTGAAGTACTGTTGTTCATCTGTATGTACTCACCTTATTTATATCACTCTCATTCTTGTCCACTTTCTTCACACAATCTTTCTATAAAACTGAACCATTCATTTCTGTCGACCTTTATTACTAAAGCCAGTTTTACTGCAGTCATCATTTTTCTTGTACAAATAGCAGTGGAAAACATTCTGACAGACATCATATTTGTTTTTATATTGAATTATTTAATTTAGAGAGGGAGCATAGAATGGCCTCGTACAGCCACTGATGCAGTATAAAGTGTTTGTTTACGTTACTGCATTCTATAATTTATATTGCATACATATATTTGTGGGTTCTTGAAGGTTTTATCTTTTATTATGGTCAATATTCAGCTGTCAACACCTGCAGCCACAGCAACTTTAGCAACTCTGCAACCGGGCTTGTTTCAGCAACAGCTAGCAGCAATAGGATCTGGTGGTCAGATTCAGAACATCACAGTGCAACAAACTGGTGAGTGAATACAGATATCCTACTCTTCACCTGTACTCTGTGATTCACGTATATGTATACGTAATTAAGATCGTATTTATATAGAGGGGGTGCAGCAGATGTGTACTGTTTTGGAAAGCCTTTTTTTTTTTTTAAATTCTCTATCTGTCATATTCAAGATTTTACTGGCTTCCCAGTGCTGTTAGGAATGTTTTAAAGCTCTCTTACCAGCACTTTATGTAAAAGTTATCCATGCATGTGCTTGGTGCACTGCAAGATGAGGACATAACTAAAAAGCTTCAAAACCTACAGCAGCGATGATATCTACACACACTTTCCTCATGCACTGCACGAGTTGTGGAGATTTTCAGTGCATAGACTTGGCAATAAAAGTGTTCCACATGACCTACTGCAGCGAACAGTTAAATTTTTAGATTTGATGAGAATTGAATGTTTTTCCCTATTATAGTGGGATTACAAGAGTCATACGTGATAGTCGCGAGCAAAAATTTTTTTTAATCAGAATTTATAGATAGAGAAAATATAAATATTATCACTGTAATCTGCATCCTTTTCTTTACTTTTCAACATAGTCTCCATTTCTCTGCACACATTTTCCCCATCGCTCTGCAAGTTTGAAAATCCTCTCCCGGTATAATTCTGTTCCAGCTGACCGACAGCACAGACGCAGCTTTCTGGGCATTCTGTCCTGTGAGACCCAGAGGGCACAAACTTTTCTATAACCTAGGGTTTCAGTCATTTCCTGTACTGCCTGTGTCCTATTCCAAGATTTACAGCGATTTCAGATACTGTGATACGTCTGTCTTGTTTAATGATATCGTCAACCTTTTCCACATTGCATTCAGTGGAGGCAGTTCGAAGGAGACCGCTATAAGGCATATCTTGGATGCTCGTGTTTCCATCTTTGAAATGTTTCACCCACCTCCTAACACTGCTAGCACCCATACACACATCTCCATAAGCAAGTTGAAGTCTTTGGTGAATTTCAGCAGTGGGGATTTCCTCTTTAACGAGGAACTCAATAACAGCATGTTGACAGAATGAAATTTCAGCACCCGCCAATTTGTTTATGCTTCACGTGATACGTGACACATGATAGTGATATCATGAAATGCAAAGGATGCAGTTTAAGGTGATATATTTATATTTTCTTTATAAATTCTGATTTTTAAAAGGTTTTTGCTTACGACTTTCGGTATGACCTTTGTAGTTAAGCTTATTTCTTAGGTCCATTATATGAATTCATTGTGAGTTATTATTGGAGAAGAAAGAACCCAAACCAACAATTGAAGAAGTTTTTATGAACAATAAAGAATCTGAAAAATAGTAAATCATCAGGATGTGATGAAATAACAGCTGGGCTTATTAATGCTGGAGGAAAGGAATGTGCTACAATCTATCATGCACTATGTAAAAAGATATGGCATTCAGGTATTTGGCCAAAAGAATAGAAAAGAACTATATTCATACCACTACTGAAAAAAGGGTAAATTGAAATTATGCACACGCTACAGAACTGTTGCCTTGATCAGTCAGGAAAGTAAAATTCTATTAAAAGTCATAATGTGTAGACTTTGTAAGAAAATAGGAGAAATCAGTATGGTTCAAGCTGGTTTTAGGCAAGGAAGAGGAACAAGAGACCATATATTCAATATAAGATTAATTATAGAGAAATGCAGAGAATGTAATGTGAATCTATTTATCTTTTATAGACTATTCAAAGGCATTTGATTGTATACAACACCAGAAACTTTGGGAAAAAATGGGATTTCCAAAGCGTATGATACAATTAATATCACTGCTCTATCTAGACCAACAGGCAGCAGTAAGAATAAATGGTAAAACAACTTGGTTTGACATAAAACAAGGGGTCCGTCCGGGGTGCATGCTGTCACCTTACTTATTTAATTTTTATACTGAAAATATAATGAAAAATGTTAAATGCCATAAAAATTGGAGGTTATGAAATACCAGAGATTAGATATGCTGATGACGCGTATTACTGACCACAACACAAAAAGGAATGGAAAAACTAATTATGTCTGTCCATAAGAATAGTGAAGAGCAAAACCTTTATCTTAATGCAAAGAAAACTAAATTGATGACAACTGACAAAACAAATGAGGCAGCTGACATATATATCAATGAGGAAAAATTGGAAAAGGTGGAGAATTTTGAATATCTTAGATAATTACTAACTAATAATGGAGATACAGTGAGGGAAATTAAAAGGAGGACATCTATTGCTCTTCAGAAAATAAAACAACTAAAGAAGATGTGGAGCAGAACAAGGGCATGCATCTTTCGCATCACAACATATGCCTGTGAGACATGGACACTAAACAAAACAGCTGAGAAACACATAAATGCCTTTAAATGCAAATGCTACAGAACAGAAGAGTCCTTCAAATATCATAGACACAAAAAAGAAATATACAGAGGGTGATTGATAAATTCTTGGCATAAGGTACAAATACGTGAATCACACAGTTGATATTAGGTGCATTTCTACATCAGGTTAATGTAAGATTAAGCACCAAGTTTCAAGAAATTAACTGCAACCACCGATGAAACCACCGGCAGAATCCTTGACATGATAATGGAGGATCGATGACTGTACATTGAACTGTACATTGCTACTGAGTTGGGCATCTCTCAGGAACGTGTTCATGCCATTATTCACAATGATCTTCAAATGACAAATGTCTCTGCTCGATGGGTACTGAAACTTCTTGGAGCTGATCACAAATGACAGTGTCTCAACATAAGAGACAATCTTGACCATTTTTCTGCAGATCCTGAAAAGTTTCTTCAGCAATTTGTGACTTGGGTTCATCATTTTCAACCAGAAACCAAAGAACTGTCAAAGCAGTGTTAACATCATGTATTCTCGCCTCCAAAGAAAGCAAAGGTGATTCTGTCTGCAGGCACAGTGATGACTTCCATCTTCTGGGATTCAGAAGGTGTGCTATTGGTAGGCTATCTTCAAAAGGGCAGAACAGTCACAGAGGCCTATTGCGTTAATATTGTGAAGCAACTGTGGGTCCAATTGAAGGAAAAGCATGGAGGGAAATTGAAGAGAAGAGTCATCTTTCAGCAAGACAATGCTCCAGTTCACAAGTCGGCGGTGGCAATGGCTGCCATTCATGGATGTGGCTTCCAGCTTCTTGAACATCCTCCTCTTTATTCCCCAGATTTGGCCCCTTCAGACTATTACCTGTTTACCAAACTCAAAAAAGTGTTCAGTGGTCGTAAATTTGCTTCAGATGATGACGTCATTCATGCTATAGACAACTTTCTACTGGCACAAGATGCTGACTTTTACAAAGGACTAAGTTCATAAACTTGCAAGGGGACTATGTTGAGAAATAACCAAAAAAAAGTTGTCAACAAATAATCCTTTGTATCTTATGCCAAGAACTTATCAGTCAGCCCACGTATCCATACTACAAGAAATTAATATTGAAGAAGGTTGACTAGTAAAGAAGATTAAAGAGAGAAAACTTAAATATTTTGGACATATTAAATGTCATGAGAATTTAGAGATGACCGTCTTGGAAGGGTACATAATAGGAAAAAGAAAGAGAGGAAGACCAAGGTGAAGATGGTTGCAAGACATCATTGATGATTTGTGAATGAATGCATCAGTAGCAGGGCATCTTGCTTACAACCAAGAGGCCTACAAGAGAGCTGTTAGGGAGGCAAAGTTCCACAAGGGACATGCAAATGACCAACTGTATGAATGAAGAAAGTCATTATAGCCATCTTATTCTGATTTGATACCAGTTAATGAGGTCTTCACCATGCTGGAATCAGCTGTCACAAAAAAAAAAAGTCAGGTTCATAGTTAGATTATCAGCCATCTAGTTGCTTGCATTGTGGAGAAGACATATAGTGATGAAGTAGTGACTGAAATTATGATTAATATAACCTTAGCAGGGCTGTGGAGTTGGTACACCGTACCCTTGACTCTCTGACTTCTGTTGTTCTACTAACTCCATCTCCCTAATGAAGAGCTATACTCTGCAGTATTGCTTCTAACTCTCAACTCAACAGCCTTGCACTGCAGCTTCTTACGATGCATTATAATTTCTTTTATTTATTGTGTATATGCATTGTGAATGCAGGGCATAATTTATGAAAATTGGTTCATGTATTTGTGCAGGAAATGCCCAGTACATAACACTTTCTGGAATACCACCACAGCTTCAGCAGCAGCGGCTCCAGCAGCCTCAGCTGGCCCAGCACTTAACGCCACAGCTGTTACAGCAGCAGCAGCAGCTACAGTCAGCTCAACAGATCAGGTTGCCGCAGCAGGCAAATTTGATACAGGCTGGGCAGATTCTGCAGCAGAATGTCACTGCCCTTCCTGCACAGATTAAGCCGCAGGGGGTGAGTGACTTGTCATGAATTAGCAGTGTTTGCCATATACCAGTGGCCCTTGATTCACACCAGGGATGTTTTCATGGAACAACCAGCGTAACTGGAATCAGCATAAAGTTAAATAAATTTCAATAGGAAGTCGGTGATAAACATTCCTGGCAATGATGTAATGAAGTAGTGATAGTTCTGTGAAGAAGTCCATGGTTGAAGATTGTTGTGTTATTTAAAGAAAGCATGCAGTGTGAATTCCACAGTTTGTAAATATAATAACACAGTTGCTACTGCAGAACAGTGGTAAGACAACACAAATTTGTTAACTCATAGTTATCAGCATTTTCAATTTGTGACCAAAACGGCCACTGAGCACATTTAATCTAGCCTTTTCATAAGTTTTCATAACCTCACTGTGGCACGTGACCAATTCTCGCATGACTGTCATGGAATAATGTTGGTTTATAATTTTTAATGAAAATTAGCGATGTAAGAATGACAATTTAGTACAAGAAGCAGTACTAGAAAAATTGAACAACACTATAAATAATAATGAAATATACTTTTAAAAAACTCTTCTGGTTTAAAAATTGATGTTATTCTAAATTGGTGCACATTGAGGGCTGTTTGTACATTGTCTTGTTACAGATATGAAGCATGTAAAATATGAACAGAATTTCTTTATGTAATGAGTTTCAAAAAGGGCATTATTTTAATAGAACGTAGCAGATCTTTCAGAGCTGAAATTATAGATTTTCTTTACATATAGATTTAGGCATGCTTATTGAGCTAAGCTTGTGCCATTTACAAGAGAAATAAATGTAGAGCAATAACAAATTGTAACCAAAATTTCTGATGTTCGATGCTTTTGACTGTGTGCTTTTCCCTATTTGGCCAGGGAGTACATCAGAATTTGATTCAGACAGATGGTAATGCAGATACAAGTTCATCAGAGGATGATGAATTTGAAGATGATGACAAAGAGGAGGAGGATAAAGAAGAGGAGAATGAAGAGGAAGAGCAGGGTGAAGAGGAGGTAAAATTGTTAAAATAGTGGCTTTGATAGGTGTCAGTTCTCCTTTGTATCATAGTGGCTTTGATAGGTGTCAGTTCTCCTTTGTATCATAGTGGCTTTGATAGGTGTCAGTTCTCCTTTGTATCATAGTGGCTTTGATAAGTTTGTTCTCCTTTGTATCATAGTGGCTTTGATAAGTTTGTTCTCCTTTGTATCATAGTGGCTTTGATAAGTTTGTTCTCCTTTTTATCATAGTGGCTTTGATAAGTTTGTTCTCCTTTGTATCATAGTGGCTTTGATAAGTTTGTTTTCCTTTTTATCATAGTGGCTTTGATAAGTTTGTTTTCCTTTGTATCATAGTGCTTTGATAAGTTTGTTCTCCTTTGTATCATAGTGGCTTTGATAAG